>CAXARO010001761.1:0-36707 GCA_963971305.1 Arcuatula senhousia
AGCCTTTCCTCGAGTTCTTTAAAACAGTTCTCTTTTTGATCAGATGGACCAAATGCTTTTATAGTATCGGTTTCCAGTTCTAACTCAACATCTGAATATTTTTTCTGTAATATTTTTTTCAATACAGAAAATAAAGTATGGCATTCTTCTTTTATTTTCAATTTCTTTACATGTTTTGAAGAAGAACTTAGCTTTAGTGACGCATTCATGGGATCTAAAATGTAACAAAGAAAACAAATTAATGCTTAACAAACATTTATTAGATCTGAACAAGAGTTAACGCTAAGGTATGTCTTGACTGCCAACACCAATATTTAATAATGTCCATCAGAAATATATAAATTTCTTGTTCATTCTTTTATACTAGTTTCATCAATTTATAAATCATTTTAAATCTAACTTTTAACATGAAATCTAACATTTCTTAAAATATCAAAGAAAACAAGAAATCTGCTAAAGCTCACAAGTGATACCCCCGCTTTCACAACTATGACATTAAGTATTTTGTCATTTGAGGGGGAATGTGACCCCCTCAGACCTCTCTATGGTACCAAATGATCTGTCTTACCATAAGGACTAAGAATATATATGGTTATAGGGTGGGGATCTCAATGGTTTTCAATATATTAAGTATTTTGTCATTTGAGGGGGGTGGGGGATGACCCCGTTAGACCCCTCTATGGTACCAAATGATCTGTCTTACCATAAGGTAACCCTAACCCAAACCCTAACCCTAACCCTAACTGTACCAAATGATCTGTCTTACCATAAGGTAACCCTAACCCAAACCCTAACCCTAACCCTAACCCTAACCCTAACCCAAACCCTAACCCAAACCCTAACCCTAACCCTAACCCTAACCCTAACTGTACCAAATGATCTGTCTTACCATAAGGTAACCCTAACCCAAACCCTAACCCTAACCCTAACCCAAACCCTAACCCAAACCCTAACCCTAACCCTAACCCTAACCCTAACCCTAACCCTAACCCTAACTGTACCAAATGATCTGTCTTACCATAAGGACTAAGAATATATATGGTTATAGGGTGGGGATCTCAATGGTTTTCAAGATATTAAGTATTTTATAATTTGAGGGGGTGGGGCATGACCCCCTAAAACCACTCTCAGGTAACAAATGATCCGTAATGCCATAAGGAGTAAGAATATATATGGTTATAGGGTGGGGATCTCAATGGTTTTCGAGATATTAAAAAAAAACAATTTTTGAGATATTTGGAGGGGCATGGCACAAGCCTTGGGGACCCCCTTCATTTAAAAAATGCTTAGGACCCACAACTCATAGGGTTCTATCATTGTGCAAAATTTGAACAAAATCTGTCAAGGATGACATGCATAAAGTACAAAAGTACAAAAAGTGGGACGAAAAAATCAATTAAGATATTTAAAGGGACAAGGCATGGCCCCTGGGGGCCCCCTACATTTAATAATTGGTTAAGTCCCACAACTCATAGAGTTCTGTCATTGTGCAACATTTGAACAAAATCCGTCCAGTATAACATTTTTTAAAGTACAAAAGTACAAAAAGCAGGACAGAAAGTGGGACGGAACTATGGAAGGACGGAACTAGCATGACTAGGGAAGGACGGAACCTCGGACACAGGTAAAACAGTATACCCCCCTCTTCTTTAAAGCAAGACAAAATAACAAATAAATGCAGAAAAGCTTATATTTCCCCACAGTAACTAGTATAAAATACCTTCTAGAAAGAGAAGATAACTCTGCAAATGGGAGATAACCCACTATATACGAAAAGAGGGAATACCAAGTTTGATGGATGATACAAAAAATCTTAATCATTAATGCGTTTTGAAGTATTGTCTCAACTAACATGACTAAGGAAAACTCTTGATAATTTAGTTCCGAACGTGTGCATTATAAATGTCTATAAATAGAATTATGTAAACAGGGAAGTTATTTACTTTGTGATTAGCTTAGTTAAAACAATGCAAACTTTTCTAATGGTTCCTTCTTATTGCCAATATAAATTAGAGTTTAACAAACAGAATCACCATAGTTTAAAACCCTTAATCAAGCTAATAAAGATACATGTTTAATATTAACGTACAGATAAATTGCATTTTGTTTATGTTTACCACGGGGTCATAATTGCGTATGGAAATGAAACTATTTTGGGGTGCAATTAGTCATTAAAATTTCGTTACAGTTTAATGAAAATCCGTTGAGGGGTTTAGGAGAAGTTGCAGATCAGAGATGGGTACCCCCTTGTTGTGCAATGGCTAAGTCCATGTTTTGCTTGGTGAAACCCAAAAAATCAATCAGATCAAATTTTAATATAGTAGGTGCACATCTACATTAAATCACAAAGATAGTATGAAAGTTTCATGAAAATCCATTGAGGGTTTGGGAGGAGTTGCGGATAAGAGATGGGTACCCTTTTGTTGTGTAATAACTAAGTCCCTGTTTTGCTATGGGGGCCCTCAAAAATCCATCAGATCATGATCAATGGAGTATGTCCAGAAAGTACTGAAAATGGCCCCATATTTTCACAAAATTGTAAATTTTGCACTATTGCAATGGATTTGATGTAATTCTATACATATTCAATCAATTTCATATGGTGACAGCAACATGCTCGATGTTATAATGTCATAAACACACTGAAAACTCAGAAAACATCAATATTTGCTTCACTTTAAGGATTTGTTAGTGTTTTCTCTTCAAACAAGCATTCTGAGAGTATTGCAAAACAATACTTAGTCCCCTACCGGCCTCATATTTCAAT
Source organism: Arcuatula senhousia (assembly GCA_963971305.1). NCBI lineage: Eukaryota > Metazoa > Mollusca > Bivalvia > Mytilida > Mytilidae > Arcuatula > Arcuatula senhousia. Next base: position 2,768 of record CAXARO010001761.1, read on the forward strand.
TACTGGTAACAATTTGTCCAACAAATGAATACCTAAACTTGATCAGTTTATTATCTACAAGGAACAATAAAAAAGTTTAGAAAAGAAAATTGCAATAGATTTTCAAAGTTCAAAGGGCCATAACTCCCATAAAAAATTGTGGATTGGCATGAAACTCAAACTTGATCTGTAACTTATCAAGGTAAACTCACATACCAAAAATCAGTTCATTATCTATAAGCGTTTAGAAAAAAAGTACTGAAAACTGGTATTTTAGTGAATTTTCAAAGTTCAAAGGGCCATAACTCCCATAAAAATTTGTGGATCCGCACGAAACTCAAACTTGATCTGTAACTCATCAAGGTAAACTCACATACCAAAAAATCAGTTCATTATCTATAAGCGTTTAGAAAAAAAGTGTGGAAAACTGAGGCGTGACAGACGGACAGACAGACGGACAGAGCGCAAACCTATAGTCCCCTTCGGCTTTCGCCGGTAGGGGACTAATAAAATTGCAATGGATTTTCAAAGTTCAAAGGGCCATAGCTCCCATAAAAATTTGTGGACCGACACGAAACTCAAACTTGATCTGTAAGTCATCGTGGTTAACTCACATACCAAACATCAGTTCATTATCTATAAGCGTTTAGAAAAAAAGTGCAGAAAACTGAAATTTTAGTGAATTTTCAAAGTTCAAAGGGCCATAACTCCCATGAAAAATTGTGGACTGGCACAAAACTCAAACTTGATCTGTAACTTATCAAGGTAAACTCACATACCAAAAATCAGTTCATTATCTATAAGCATTTAGAAAAAAAGTGTGGAAAACTGGTATTTTAGTGAATTTTCAAAGTTCAAAGGGCCATAACTCCCATAAAAAATTGTGGATTGGCATAAAACTCAAACTTGATCTGTAACTCATCAAGGTAAACTCACATACCAAAAATCAGTTCATTATCTATAAGCGTTTAGAAAAAAAGTGTGGAAAACTGAGGCGTGACAGACAGACGGACAGACAGACAGACAGACGGACAGAGCGCAAACCTATAGTCCCCTTCGGCTTTCGCCGGTAGGGGACTAATAAAATTGCAATGGATTTTCAAAGTTCAAAGGGCCATAGCTCCCATAAAAATTTGTGGACCGACACGAAACTCAAACTTGATCTGTAAGTCATCGTGGTTAACTCACATACCAAAAATCAGTTCATTATCTATAGGCGTTTAGAAAAAAAGTGCGGAAAACTGAAATTTTAGTGAATTTTCAAAGTTCAAAGGGCCATAACTCCCATAAAAAATTGTGGACCGGCACGAAACTCAAACTTGATCTGTAACTCATCAAGGTAAACTCACATACCAAAAAATCAGTTCATTATCTATAAGCGTTTAGAAAAAAAGTGTGGAAAACTGAGGCGTGACAGACGGACAGACAGACAGACAGACAGACAGACAGACGGACAGAGCGCAAACCTATAGTCCCCTTTGGCTTTCGCCGGTAGGGGACTAATTAGTAGAGAGCACATCGGTCAACAACTTGAATTCTTTCCCTGTCTACTTGTCAGGCAAAAATACGCATTTCTTCAATAAATTGTATTTGTCAATGTGTGTGCTCTAAGTTCTCACCAAATAATGCTCTAAAATTGTAAATATTTCATGAAATCATATGATTGTTAGCTCATTTTTCTCCTTACTGTTAAATATTTTATAGCTAGTTTTTTGCATTCCTTAAAATACTAGTCTGCTAGTAATTTTAAGAAGTTGACTCCAAGTTGAAATTTTGGGCCAATTTTGTTTATTAGTGAACCTACTCCTTTAAAACAATATGGTGCACATAGATACATTATATCAAAAAGATTGTGTGAAAGTTTCATGAAAATTCATTGAGCGATTTTGGAGGAGTTGCAGATCATAAATGGTACACTTAGGTGTAACGGAATGATGGATGGACAGACACCCCTATCACTATAGAGGGTCGGGAAGACCTTTTCCGGGACGCCGGGATTGGCCATTTTATTTTACGGGAATTCAGGAAAAGCGACTAGCGGGACACGGGAACCTGCATTTTATTTTTTGGGATGCGGGATCGGTAGTTTTTATCATCCGGGAAAATGGGATTATAAAAATATTTTGACGGGAATTCGGGACGGGACCCCCTCTTCCCCTCCCCCACTATATAACCCCTTTTCAAGCGAGGGATATAATTACCTGATGGTGTTCTAAAATTTCCTTCATATTTGTCATCACCATTAGATGCATCATTGTCGTCATCACTGATTCTATCAGGTTCTGCACTGGGGTGTAGATCTCTAACACTTGTCTTCCCTTTAGAATTCAAACTTCCATCATTAATCATATTAGACCTAAGTTGCTCTCCAGTAGATCCATTTGCTGTACCTGACCTTGTTGCTTCATTTGATTTAAGAACTTTTGGAATCGCACCACTGTCAGCTGTAGGTTGCCCATCAGGTTGAGGACTAGTTAAAGACTGCTGATAGTTAGCCCCATAAGCCTCCTGTACCTGTGGTGCATGATGCTGTGATGCAGGAGGAGCAGTTTGTGGGTAAGCCCCTTGTGGCTGGGGTGCTTGCCCCTTTGCTCCAGTTCTGCTGGGATCCCCCTGGTCATGGTTTGGATTACTCATGGTTGATACACCCTGAGGACCTGTGGAAACATTCTGTGTCTTAGATGTTTCATTTTTGAGTATAGTACTTCTACTATGCACTCCAGGCCTGTCAGAATGTGACATCCTTTTTTCCAAAGATTAGAACCTGAAATTGAAATTGCAAAATGTAACAAGAGGCTCCCAGGAGCCTTAATCGCTCATATGGTCTTGATGTCAACCCTATGAAGAACTTTGTAAAGCTAAATAAACTGAACATTTAAGCAAGCAACAGCTTTTTCTCTTTCAGCAATAGTTTTCATTCTGTAGGCCAACAAGAGGCTCCCAGGAGCCTGAATCGCTCACTGACATATGTGCCTGAAGTAAAGGTTATAAGGCAAAATCTATTTAACGTTGAAATGGTCATAAGATTAATCAGGGGGTCATCTGACAATATGGTGGATCTAAAGGTGCTGATCACTTTTGTTCTCAATCAAAATATAAAAATCTGTCACCCTTTTTGAGTTATTTGCAAAAAAATGCAGTTTAACCTTATGTTCTATTTTTAGCCACAGCGGCCATGTTTTACAATCAATCAAAAATCCCCACAACAGTTCTATACACCTAATAATAATAAACAATAATACCAAGTTTGGTTCCATTTGGACTTAAAGTGTCAGAGGAGTTAACATTTTCAATATAAGGAAATGCAGTTAAAATGCAAAATTGTGACGATTCAAGGGCAATAACTCCTCAAAAAAAAGGTCCTACTACAATGACCCTGTTACAAATTTTGTAGATCTTGATGCGCTTAACAATATGCAATTTAAATTTCTCAAATATTTTGTATAGTTTTCAAGATATTGAGCTAAACAGGTGCAAAATTTGCAAAAAATCCACAAAAAGGGTAATAACTCCTACATGGGTTGTTGGATTTTCTTCAAAATTTCAGAGCTGATAGATCTTGAGGTGCTGATCACTTTTGTTACCAATCAAATTTTGGAAATCTGTCACCATTTTAGAGTTATTTGCAAAAAACTGCCATTTTCCCCTATGTTCTATTTTTAGCCACAGCAGCCATGTTTTACGACCAATCAAAAATCCCCACATCAGTTCTATACACCTAATGTTAATAAACACCTATACCAAGTTTGGTTCCATTTGGACTTAAAGTGTCAGAGGAGTTAACGTTTTCAATGTAATGAGGAAATGCTGTTAAAATGCTAAATTTTAACGTTCTAAGGGCAATAACTCCTAAAAGGAAAGGTCCTACAACATTGACCCTGCTACGTATTTTGTAGATCTAGATGTGCTTAACAATATGCAATTTAAATTTCTCAAATATCTAGTATAGTTTTCAAGATATTGAGCTAAACAGGTGCAAAATTTGCAAAAAATCCACAAAAAGGCCAATAACTCCTACATGGGTTGTTCGATTTTCTTCAAAATTTCAGAGCTGGTAGATCTTGAGGTGCTGATCACTTTTGTTTTCAATCAAAATTTTGTAATCTGTTACCGTTTTAGAGTTATTTGCAAAAAACTGCCATTTACCTCTATGTTCTATTTTTAGCCACAGCAACCATGTTTTACGACCAATCAAAAATCCCCACATCAGTTCTATACACCTAATGCTAATAAACAACTATACCAAGTTTGGTTCCATTTGGACTGAAAGTGTCAGAGGAGTTAACGTTTTCAATGTAATGAGGAAATGCTGTTAAAATGCTTAATTTTGACATTCTAAGGGCAATAACTCCTAAAAGGAAAGGTCCTACAACATTGACCCTGTTACATATTTTGTAGATCTTGATGTGCTTAACAATATGCAATTTAAATTTCTCAAATATCTACTATAGTTTTCAAGATATTGAGCTAAACGGGTGCAAAATTTGCAAAAAATCCACAAAAAGGGCAAGAACTCCTACATGGGTCGTTGGATTTTCTTCAAAATTTCAGGGTAGGTAGATCTTGAGGTGCTGATCACTTTTACCCTATGCCGGATTTTTGATATCTGTAGCCGTTTTTGAGTTATTTGCAAAAAACTGCATTTTACCCCTATGTTCTATTTTTAGCCATGGCGGCCATGTTTTACGACGAATCAAAAATCCCCACATCAGTTCTAAGCACCGAATGCTAATGAACAACCATACCAAGTTTGGTTGCAATTGGACCTATGGTGTCAGAGGAGTTATCGTTTTAAAAAGTTTACGGACGACGGACGACGGACGACGGACGGACGACGGACGACGGACGGACGACGGACGCCAAGTGATGACAATAGCTCACATGACCCTTCGGGTCAGGTGAGCTAAAAATGTGAAACATGTTATTTTAAGGGCCATCTGACAACTCTGACTCTATAGAGACCTTAATTGAGAGCTTAATGAACTGAACATTAAAGCAAGCAACCAATTTTCTTTTTCTGCTATAGTTATCATTATATAAGCTAAAAACATGAAAACATGTTAATTTAGGGGCTGCAATCCCTATAAGGGGTCATCTGAAAACTTCAACCCTATAAATGCTTTTGTTGAGCTAAATGAGCTGAACATTGAAGCAAGCAACAGCTTTTCTCTATCCGCAATAGTTTTCATTCTATAGGCCAAAAAAACTATTTTTGGCCTTTAAGGGCCTGTAACCCCTATAAGGGGTCACCTGACAACTTTGACCCAATGAAGACTTTTGTACAGCTAAATGAGTTGAACATTTATACAAGCAACAGCTTTTCTCTGTCTGCAATAGTTTTCATTCTACAGACCAAAAACACTAAATTTCACCTTTAAGGGGCTGTAACCCCTATAAGGGGTCATCTGATAACTTTGACTCTAGGACACATTTGTAGAGCCAATTGAGCTGAACATTAAAGCAAGCAAAAGCTTTTCTCTATCTGCTATAGTTTTCATTCTATAGGCCAAAAACACTATTTTCGTATTTAAGGGGCTATAACCCCTATAAGGGGTCATCTTACAACTTCGACTCTATGGACACATTTGTAGAGCATAATGAGTTGAACATTTAAGCAAGCAACAGCTTTTCTCTATCTGCAATATTTTCATTCTACAGGCCAAAAACACTATTTTTGGCCTTTAAGGGGCTGTAACCCCTGTAAGGGGTCATCTGCCAACTTCCACTCTATGGACACTTTTGTAAAGCTAATTGAGCTGAACATTTAAGCAAGCAACAGCTTTTCTCTATCTGCAAAAGTTTTCATTTTACAGGCCAAAAACACTATTGTTTGCCTTTAAGGGGCTGTAACCTCTATAAGGGGTCATCTGACAACTTCAACTCTATGGACACTTTTGTAGAGCTAATTGAGCTGAACATTTAAGCAAGCAACAGCTTTTCTCTATCTGTAATATTTTCATTCTACAGACCAAAAACACTATTCTTGGCCTTTAAGGGGCTGTAACCCCTATAAGGGGTCATCTGCCAACTTCCACTCTATGGACACTTTTGTAGAGCTAATTGAGCTGAACATTTAAGCAAGCAACAGCTTTTCTCTATCTGTAATAGTTTTCATTTCAGAAGCCAAAAGCATGAAAAAATGCTATTTTTCACCTTTAAGGGGCCGTAACTCCTATAAGGGGTCATCTGAGAACTTCGACTCAATGGAGACTTTTGTAGAGCTTTTGATGCTGAAGTAGCAGCATGGCATCAGATTTCATCTATCTCTTATACTTTTTGATTTACAAGCCAAAAACAGTAGTCTGACCCCCCTGGCCATGTTTTTTGACGGATCAAAAATCAAAACACAAGTTTGGTGCAGGACACCCTAAGGATCAATCAAACCAAGTTTCATTGAATTCTGTTCAGTAGTTTCAGAGGAGAAGATTTTTGAAAAATTGTTAATGGACGACGACAACGACGACGGACGCCAAGTGATGGCAATAGCCATTAATTAAGATAATGACATATAGACATACAGACAAATATGGCTTCAAACCTATTTACAATTGATAAGAAAAAATATGTTATGTGTATATAGTTATGTTATTGTACTTCAGGATGCATTTCACTTTTGTAAGAGGAGTTGTAGCTGATACACTCAACAGCTTCTGTAACATCTTTGATTTGGCAGAACTACAAGTTAAAGCAATCCTATAATTTCTTGCAAGTTGAAGTTTTGAATTTATCTTTACCTAGCATCAGAAGTTGCTCAGAGTAGTAGTATTAGATAAACTAGTTACAATATGCTTTTGATTCTGTTTATTTATGTTGACACTTTCTATAAACATGATAAATATCAGACTTTTAGAAAATGATGTCATTGTTTGAGGGTCGGTAGGACATTTTGCGGGACAGCAGGAAAGCCCATTTATTTCAACGGTAATTCGGGAAACCCCTTAACGGGAACAGGATTTAGCCATTTTTATTTTTCAGGATGCGGGAATCACACACTTATTTTTGCGGGAATCCGGGATTTCTTGTTTTATTTGCCAGGACTTAGGGATCTTACCCCCTCCTAATCCCCCCCTTCTTTAATACTTCAGACTTGAACATAGAAAACAAACTTGCAAGGAATTTATGAATTTAAAAACTTATTTCAAAATCCTGGGGAATCATTTTTCTTATACAGCATGTGTTTAGTAAAACTTGAATATAACAAATGCACTTTCAAGGAATGTAGGCATATAGTAAATTTATTCAAAATCCCAAGAAAAGTCATATAAATTTAATCATGTTAATAGTGTATAATGAATTTGCTTTTATCAAGCTTTCTGATACAGGGGAGACATTTTTTAATTAATTGAAGGTAATTTGGAAATTGGAATTGGTGTAAAACCGTTGACTGTAGCACATTTTGAATGAAGGGTGCTATATCCAGGTATGAAAGACAATTCAAGGTATCAATTAACCAAAAGAATTACTGCATTTTATCATATGCACAGTAAATGTAAAATTTTATTTACCCATAGATATGAAATTACATTTTTATGGTGTTGCTTTCCCTACAAATTACGAGCATATGTATAGAACACACTATCAATATATACAAGTTTTAACAGCAATTAAATTTTATTGATCAAATTGATCAAATTTATTGGTTTGAAATCAGGGATAGCTGGATAGCAAACCGACCTTAAACATGCCAATCAAATCTTATGTGCATTCACCTAGATCAGTCAGAGATCTCACTTGTACAAGTAAACAGATTTTAACTTATATAAGTATTTTTTTGCAGTTAAAGTTGTCTCCCTTTTTAGTGACTTTAACTAATTTACTTGTACAAGTAAATTGGTAGAAAATCATTCTTTTCTTGATTAATTTTTTTCTACAATAATAAAAGGTGTTGTACAGTGGCTAGTTAAATGGTAAACAAAACAATAGTTTAGAAGGTAAAACCACATTTAAACGGTAAAATCCAAACAAGAAAATCTCAACATGCTCAATAAAAGGTAAAAATTAATAAAAAAAAATAAAAGATGCCAAAATTTTCAGACTGCAAGTCCTTCCTCAGGGGTTAAAAGAACAAGAATGATGTGGACACATCAGCTGACCAGAACCAATGTGGAGTGTAGACCCTAGGTATACAACCTGTTTGCAAAGACTTACAATAACAAAGAGCAAACACAAAATAAGTCATCAAAATGTAAGATAAAATGAATCTGAGGATCAACAGGAAAAAAAGGGAGGTGGGTAGGGACAATTTAACCAGTCCACCTTATATGCCATAACTAACTTTTTTTATCTGTCCCTTAAAATTAGTTAAAACAGAGTTTTACTGTATCAATATGTATAAATCATATAAATTTAATAGTTTATAACTATGAGAGACCATGGGTTATATGTCTATGCTATACCTTAATCAATATTGCAAATTTGTTGCATCATATAGCCAAATTCGTTATAACAATACAACAAATTTCTTTGAATTTCTAATGAACCATTTTAATCTGTCCCTTGAAATTTGTAACATACAAAGTTTTAATGTTTTTGATTCTGAACTTTACTACAGGGCGCATCGTACAGTAGTGTTATCTTGCAACTTGTAGCAGAATTATCCGAAAAAAAAATGTCTATCAGCATGTACATGTATGTAATTTTAGGACAATGAACACAACTAGAATACATTGTACTGACAAAGTCAGAAAGGGCCCCGCAGCAAAAAATCTAAGTGTTTTCAAAATCATACGAACTTTGATTATAAAGACTAAGGCATGTTCCATGGAATATGTATGAAACTTCAGAGCTGTATTGTTAATAGCATTTGTGTTTTATTGTTAAAAAATCCAATTCTCAAAATCTGTGATTTTCCATCAAAAATGAAGTACATGTATTGAACAAATTTGCACGAAATCATGACATGCTACTAAGCAGCTGTACAAAGTTTCTGAACTGTATTTTTAATTGTTTTTGAGTTTCAGTGTTCACAAAATCCAATTCTCAAAATCTGTGATTTTTGATAAAATAAAGAAGGAATGTGTCCATGGGACACAGATGCCCCCGCTAGGCCCCAAACAGGAAGTAGATAGGACATACAGTTTGTCATACTGAGCCATCCTACCAAGTTTCAAATCATTCTCATGTTTGGTTTCTGAGAAAATCTTGACAGAAATTTACAAGTCATGTTCACATATTTTCAAATCGTTTTAAGTCCCAAACAGGAAGTATATGTCTGACAGGTCTCAAAATCGCTAAGGACATACAGTTTGTCATACTGAACCATCCTACCAAGTTTCAAATCATTCTCATATACGATACCGGAGAAAAGCTTGACGGAAATTTTCAAAGTCATGTGCACATATTTTCACATCAGCCTAAGTCCCAAACAGAAAGTAGATGTCCGTCAGGTCTCAAATGCGCTTAGGATGTATTGTTTGTCATACTGAACCATCATACCAAGTTTCAAATCCTTCTCATATACAGTTCCTGAGAAAAGCTTGACGGAAATTCGTACGGACGGACGGACGTACGGACGGACATGAGTAAAACTTAATGCCCCCGACATGTCCTCGCGGGGGCATAAAAATGAGTTTTTTTTCCATTATATTTCACATTTTGCATTAAATTTTAATATGCATATTATGACATGCTACTGAATAGCTGTACAAAATTTCAGAACTGTGTTGTTAATAGTTTTTGAGTTTTAGTGTTCACAAGAACTGTTGATGGACCGTCACTGAAGATCCAACCTGGGTCTCCCCGGTGACAAGCCACTGGCTTGTTACCAAATGAGCCACAGGGACTTGCTCCCCTCTATCAATATTTTGTTAGAGTCAATGTGCGGTAGGAAAAAAACACAAGGGAGATACTACTTTCACCACCCCCCTTTTCTTTAATTCGATTTTCTTTTAATATATCATTGATCTCGTACCTTTTCTTATATAATTCGTTTCACAGATGATTTTCCTTTCCAAAACACCCAAATATATCTTCATTCATTGCGTTTCAGCCTCAAAAACGGGCTTTGTTCGGACAATTTTGTAAAATTTGGCAATCGCTTGGACATGAAAAGCATTACGTCAAGGAAAAGTCTCGAACTCGAAAGAAATCCGAATGAATTTTAATGACGTTTTTACTTTCGTTTTACGTTACATTTATTGGTAAAGTCCCGAGAATGTACTTTCATTTTCATGTCCAAGCGATTGCCAAATTTTACAAAACCGCCCGAACAAAGCCCGATTTTGAGGCCGAAATGCAATGAATGAAAATATATTTGGGTGTTTTGGAAAGGAAAATCATCTGTGAAACGAATTATATAAGAAAAGGTACGAGATCAATGATATATTAAAAGAAAATCGAATTAAAGAAAAGGGGGGTGGTGAAAGTAGTATCTCCCTTGTGTTTTTTTCCTACCGCACATTGACTCTAACAAAATATTGATAGAGGGGAGCAAGTCCCTGTGAATGAGCTAAAGATTTAAATCTCTAGCCAGTAGATAATTTGTGTCTTTATATTACCTACTAGAAGGCAGGTATTTAAACTGTATGTTACTCTTCCCTCTTCTCAAGAGTCATCATATCTCAATGAACAAATCTTAACAACACACACTCATGACACTAGCTCTCTGATCCCCATGGGTTTTTAGTTGGGCCCCAAATGTAACCAGAGAGCATGATTAACACCATCATCACCGAGGATTCAACCCAGGTCTCCCTGGTGACAAGTCAGCTCGTTACCAAAAAATCTAAAGATTTAAACCTCTAGCCAAGTTGAAAACTTGCTGCTTTATAGTGAGCACGAAGTGCCCACAAGAGCAGAGAACCTTACAGCATGTTCCAGCAAAAAAATTGCCTAATGCTGATATTGATTTTTTTTAGTCTGGATATGCATCTCAAACTGAGTTACAGGTGCAATGTGAATATTAATAATAATGCTTCTAAAAAAAATATTTTGTGTTTTTAAACATTAAAATGTTCCAGCTAAAAATTCGCCTAATACGTTGTCATGACTGTACTGATAATGATTTTTTTTTTCGTCCGGATATGCATCTTAAACTGAGTTACAGGTGCAATGTGAATTTAAATAATAATACTTCTAAAAAAAATATTTTGTGTTTTTAAACATGGAAGAAATTTTCAAATATTGTTAAGGCAAGAATTTACTAGCAACGTAATTCATTTGCCCTTTTTATCTATTTTTGTACATTGACCATCAATGAAGTAAATATTTTCAACGTCATCAGTTATTCAAAATTTTGAGAGAAAGGTCACACACTCATAGGCGTCATTTTCATAATCAACCACTGAATTAACAGTGTTGTTTGATAAAATTAAATTTGGAGCATAGACATAGACATAGAAATTTTATTTAAAGTCGATATTATATAATACAAATAAAATAAGCTGTGTAGAGCATTTATCGAGCTTAATTAACAGAGCATTTGAAAGAAGTTTTTAAGATTATCAAGTTTCAACATGCATTTCTTCTTCTTTTTTCCCCATATCAAATGATACTAATTGAATAATTATGCTGTGCTCACAGCTAGGCAATGCCTAATTCATATTATTACCTACTAGAATGCAGGTTTTGAACTGTCCCGTTACAGTTGTTAAGTTTATGAAGCATAGTGCATCTATCAGTCTATGAACATCTGATGAATAAGCTACCCCCCTTTTTCAACTGTATTCCTCAGAAGTTGTGTCACTGATTGATTCTTGCCTAATTCTTGTTCCTTGGTAATAAAGAGTAAACAAGACATATTGAGGAAACCTAAATCTAAAGAAAACGTTGTTATTTGGTACTTTGTCTTTGGCTTTGGGGAGTAAAACGAAAACGAAAGTTAAATTGCAAAATCTAAAATAAAATTACAATTTACTTTTGGTAGGTTTGGAAAGTTTGCTAAGTATTCACCTAAGGAGTTTTCATCAAATGTTCCGAGATATAGCATTCCATCCTCTACTTCATCAGTGGTAAATTGTGTTTTTAAATTCTGCTTTCCCCGTCCACTTTCTTTCAGAAACGAAAGTAGATTTTCCCGTCCAATCAAAAATTAGAATATTTCATTACCTAAAAACCCTGAAAATAACCCGTACGTGTCTTTGAAATAAGCAGAGGTACCAATGGGGTATCCGAATATCAAAAGTCCGAAAGGGCAGAGACAAAATCAGTAAACACCAACAAGAACGGGACAAAAACAGACAACATGTAAAACATGGAAACAGAAAATAACTGTATATCAATCAACAACGCGAACTCCAGTCGAAACAAGAGTGAACTCAGGTGCTCCGGAAGAGTAAGCAGTTCCTGCTTGCTATAGCACACCCGTCGCGTTGCCAATAGTCCATTCAGCGTGTCAAATCCGGTAAAGGAAGACAAAACAACACCCTATGACAAACCAACATCTCCACTTATCTGAGAGATCGAAATCCCATATTTGTCTATAAGTGCATGATGTCTTCCGTAAAATTTCTTGAGTGAAGACAGCAACCGAGGAGCAACATAACCCTGTGTGAGCAATTTTTGCGTCAGACAGAGTAAAGTCGTCATAATATTAAAAAAAATAACATAGGAAGTTCAACATGAGCTCTGTTGAGATCTTTAAATAAACGACTGGATTTTTTTCAAAACAAATAACAGATAGCAACATACTTAATCATTGTTCTGTACTTGTATGACTTATATGTTTGTAGATTGATTTATATGCCCAATGATGGGCCCTATGATTAGGAAATAAAGATATTTATTATTCATTTATTATTATTATAAGACACATAAATTAAAATTATGTAAAAACAGTTAATTAAAGATAAAATTCCCACCGCACTGACATTCATGATGTGGTGGGAAAGATTTTAAAATTCTTCTTCGTCTTTCTCTATGGATCAACCATTCAACTGGTTAAATATTACTTTCCAGTGCATGCCCTTAGCCAATATCTTAGTGAAACATTAAAACATTTTTTTTTTTTACATTTTTTATTACAATTTCTTTTCATTTCATTTGATTTTTGCAATTTTTATCAATTTATTGTAAATTAATTTTTACATTTTTTTTATTATTTAGATTTAAAATAAAAACAAAGATAGTTAGATTAGATGTTGTAGGTGCTATGGAGGAACTAATAGATGATTTATCCTTGAACTGATTAAGTCAGATAAAACAATATGTAACTTCAGGTAGTATGCTGGTATATTAAGTTCCAGTCCTTTAAAGTTCTGTTAAAGAAGGAGTATTTTAGAATGTTTTTTTATTGCACTGCAGGGGTCGGTAGATGTGTGAATGAGTAGCCCTGGTCATAGATAAGGACTAGAACTTAATATACATTATATACATGTATATTATATCTATGGTTTATGTATATTTTAAAAGTTTTAATGTGATGTTATTAGGCATGTATTCTTATCAACTGTTCATTTGACTTTTATTGGGGGTATGTATAATATTTGTTGACCTACGTATACCTTTTAAGTCATATTGTTTTCGTCTTGACTATATTTTTCACGTGACTTTGTCCTGGACGTTTTTTTTTTTTTTTTGCTTTGAAAAAAAATTGTCTCCTTTCTCCTTTCTTAAATGATCACCATCCACGTGTGACCGGTGTCATATTAGTCGCATCATGCTTTTTTATAAAGTTTGTATCTCGATTTTTTCTCCATAATAACAACCACATCATCTTGTTTTTTTGTGTGTTTTAGTGTTTTTTTTTTCTATTTATTCCCTCCCCAGAAAAAAAAATCGTTGCTTTCCTGCGTTTACTCAATTGTATGTGGTATATAGGAGTAGGATTTATCCTCGATGCTTGATTTGGCTTTCCTGTTCGAACTTTTTCGTTTTGAGAACTTTGTTCATTCAATATTTTTGGTTTTTGATCATCCAATGTTTTGATTCAAATGCTGCTGATGAGAGGTTACTCCTTGAAATATGCATATACAGCATATACACAATGTATACATATTTATTATTTTCTTTAATTGTAATCGCTCAGAGCTTGGGCACCATTTATTGGTTGAATAAAATATCTGTATCTGTATCTGTATACATATGGGTGTTTATATTCGTGACTATAGGCTTTAAGCCTCTGCAGCGACTTTTAAACACAACTCGCTATGTGCCATGGGTCGTCCAGCCCATGACACACCACCGCCAGTGTTCATACGCCCTGGAGACACGGCCCGTCTTCCACCACGAGGAGGTACTGGTCTGAATTACAGGATAACCAAATTAAAAATCTTTAACATGTTAGTAAAATCATTCTGTTGACTCCATTCGCCAATATAAAGTGTTAGTAAAAATACGCGTGTTCCTTGGAATGAAAACAGGTATAAAACGGATATTACAGCATAACCAAATGAATGAACCTTAGTGAGCGCGCTCACATACCCCACGCGTCAACTATTATATATTTCAAGTTTAGAAAAAAAAGTCAGAGTTGTTATCTTTCCAAATCAACTCGTTAAACGGGAAGTTAACTCCCATTCTTAAAATATCATTGACCCTCAATGTGTATTACCTGGGATATGGACCTTTACCAAGAAATTGATCAAAAGTGTTCATGTGTAAAATATAGGTCGCTATGACCTTATTTCTGGTGGGTGGTGCCATGTTACCAAGACTCATCGAGTAGTGAAGTATTATTGACCCCTAACATGTAGTTTTAATTCAAGATATGGACCTTAATCAAAGTCATGCATGCGTAAAATATAGGCCACAGTGACCTCATTTCTAGTGGATGGTGTCACCTTCCCCAAGACTCATTTAGTGGTGAAATATCATTGACCCCAAACATCTAGTATCCAAGTTATGGACCTTAACCAAGCAGTGGCGTAGCTTGCCTTTTTTAAAAGTGAGGCAAAACCGGCAAGGGGTCTGGGGACCGCTAAAGGTCCCCAGTGGGTCCAGGGCAAAGCCCTGGTAGGGGGTCCAGGGGGGCGAAGCCCCCCGGCCGAAAACGATTTCTAGCTATTTGGAGGCCACAGAATGCTTCTCCTAACCATATAAAATAGGTATCAAAGTCAAACTGGGTCTTGTTTTTTTTAACTGAACAAGTGTCTAAAGAAAGCATTCATTATATTATCTAAATTGAAATTCGAAATCGTTTAAACTCTAAGGTTTTTCCTATCCCAGGCCTGGCATAGGTTGATCTAAGACATTCAAAATTTGAATAACAGTTGAGTATTTTTTGGTTATATATATACTCTTCATATTCATGAGTTTCTGACAATTCGAAATTCGAATGACATAACTTTTTTTTTAATCCGATGCTCACAACTTTGACATTCGTTTTGTGTCGACTAGGTTATAAACTGCGTTTCGTGTTTAAGCCATGCCCCTGCTAGGTGTGGTAGCGCGAGTGAGTTGGTGTTTTATGCAACACTACATAGGGCGATGAAATGAAGAGAGTGATAAAATGAACATAAAATGATGATGAGAAATGTCGAAGTCCACAGAAAAGGGGGGAGAGATGAGTAGGGGCGAAAAATTTAGCCTATTTGGTGCAATACATGACGGTCCACAAAGAGATCTTCACGTGCATGATGCGTGCATGGCACTCTCCATACACGTTGGCCCACTATGGTCAGCGGTCAAGGTGGTGTACCTCCCGCGGACGAGGACCTTCTATTTCAGCCACCTAGGGTACACACTTGGTCGCTCTTTGGGCTGAGCACTAACCCGATGTTAGAATTCCAACCCGACCCTTTGTCAGCTCTAACAACAAGCTAGGCTCTGTTGCGGGCCTATTCGCCACCCAGGCTCCGCACGGGACGAGTGTGATAGAACGGTACTTTGTTTTACTATTTGTTGTTTCTTGTAAATACCGAGATCGCATAGATTTAGATGGCTGAACATGTTACTGGTTCTAGGTGTTAAAATACAAACTCTCATTTAGACACAGCTTTGTATAAGCAATTTCAATCACTACTTAACTATATACTTATCTGCAGATGGGTCGACCGTAGGTTCTCTTCTTGTAATATTAAGTTAATTTAAAGCAAGAAAAGTATCATAGTGAAACTTGTTACCGACAAATCAAAGAAAAAAAGTAAGCCAACCGAAAGAAACTTTCTATTACAATGATTGAACACGATAGTGCTGGTGAATGGACCTTTGTTCCCTAGCTCAACACGCTTACATCCTTAGGCTACGATTTCTTTTATGAAATGCATGTATATTTTAATTTCGATTAGCTAAAATTGTTCCTCTTTTGGTACTAAAAGCCGCGCAAAAAAATTGCAGCAGTATGTTTTACGTAACAAACAGCCATTTACTATTTATAAGGTTGGTGGATCGTAGTAGATGGGAAGTAGAACCAAGACCTGTGTGTTTTAGACGTTACATTTTTTTTTAATAAACTTGAATTCTTCAATTTTGATTGACATGATGGATTTGTTATATCCTTGAAAGCTTTGAAAGCAAGAGCACATGTAAACTTCCAAATGATAAAACGAACTTTTAGAAGGGAATAGAAATGTAAGTTACAATTGAGAAGAATTGAAGTGATAAGCACGAATTCGCTTCGACGACACAAAAAGCTTTACTGTATCTGTCTCTTCCTTTTTCAGTTCAGTTTTTTTTTATGTTTACGATCATTTTTTTTTTGGACGAAAAAAAAGTGAGGCAACTGCCTCATTGCCTCAATGGAAGCTACGCCACTGCCAAGAACTTAACAGAAGTCGTTTATGCATAAAATATAGATTACAGTGACCTAATTTTTATTGGGTGGTGTCATGTTACCCAAGACACATCTAGTGGTGAAATACCATTGACAATCAACATGTAGTATCTGAGATATGGACCTTAACCAAGAATTTAACCAAAGTCATTCATACGTAAAATATAGGTCACAGTGACCTAATTTCTAGTGGCTGATGTCACCTTACCTAAGACACATCTAGTAGTGAAATATCATTGACCCCCAACATCTAGTATCCAAGTTATCACCAAGAACTTAACCGAAGTCGTTCATGCATAAAATACAGGTCACAGTGATCTAATTTCTAGTGGGTGGTGTAGCCCTACCCAAGACCCATCTGGTGGTGAAATATCTATATATTTTTGTAATGTTAAAATATTTAATTGTGAATTGAGAGGCGGGTTAGCATTTTTTCACATTAATTATCTTCGGTTCATTTATTTCTAGAGTTCATCTTCTTAGCGTGACTGATTAATTTGTTCATTTCATTGGTTTATTTCATTTCTTTGTTAAGATCGATATATAGTTTCCTATGTGAGTAAATTTTATCATTCTTATGTGCAACGATTGCACGACAAAACGTGATTTTTTTTTATAAAATTGTGGCGTTTGAAGAATCTGTTGAAAAAGCAGTTCAGCCTACTACTAGAATGATTTTTTTAGGTGTCACTTTTGACTCAGAGTCTTTTACGCTGGAGGTTACGGAAGATAGGATTCTAGAAATTTCATTACTTGTAGAGAGTTGCATTTGGTTAAAAAAAAGAAAGCTTCATTGCGTGATTTACAGTCTATTTTAGGAAAGTTGCATTTCATTTCAGGATGCGTTCGTCCAGGTCGGATTTTTGTTAGCAATTGGCTGAGATCTGTTTTTTCCTATTGGTGTTTCTGGTCAAGGTAACAAGATCTTTAGATATATTCCTATTGAGGTTAAGAAGGACTTAGAGTGGTGGAAAATATTTTTAGTTAAATACAATGGAGTTTCCATGATGTTTATGGAAGAGTGGACGAGTCCTGATTCTGTGTTTTCTTGTGACGCTTGTTTATCTGGATTAGGTGGAATTAATGAAGATTCAGGTCTTTACTTTCATGGAGTTTTTTCCTGAATTTATTAAATCTTTGGGGCTACATATAAATTCTTTAGAGTTATTAGTTATAGTTATCTCTCTCTCAGGTTGTGGTCTCACACTTTTTCAGGGAAACGCATAGTTGTACTTTGCGATAACGAGTCTTCAGTTCAGGTTTTAAATTCTGGTTCGACTAAGGATATTTTTATGCAAAAATGTCTGAGAGAGATTTGTTATCTGGCAGCTATTTTTCAGTTTGAGGTTACAACGCCATTGGTATGTATTGTATAGTATGATTTTGTATCTTATGTATTGTACAACGCCAATGAATATACATTTTGTATGCAGAAATATGCGTTTAATCAAATATTAAAGTTTCAAGTCAACCGTAAAAGTGAAGATATATGAATATCCTCTTCGAGTCTAACATATGTTGCCAATTCTCAAGTAACCAAAATAAAAATATATCCTGACACCATTTTGCTTCAGAAAATTTCGCCCAAGAATAGGAGTTCTATTTATAGATAATGGATATGGTAGGGTACAGCTGCAAACTGGAACGTGTGTTATGTTTAACAGTATGACTGCAAGTCTTTGTACTGCAAATAACATTGGAAAGGCAACATGGTGTAAGCTGGATTCGAACCCATACCTCTGCGGCACCTGTCGCCTAGCAGTCTACAGTCCGTCGAGGATTCCACACGACCACGGACACCGTTAAAAATACATAACACGTTCCAGTTTGCAGCTGTACCCTACCATATCCATTATCTATTTCCCATGTTTATCAAGCTGCGTGCCATTCTATTATCTCTATATATTATACATATACCATATGTACTACCATGGCAACCACCATACCTTGTGTATCTTCGACTCCGCCGAGGAATGATACCGATTTACCAACTCCTATTTTTAACGGTGTCCGTGGTCGTGTGGAATCCTCGACGGACTAAAGACTGTTAGGCGACAGGTGCCGCAGAGATATGGGTTCGAATCCAGCTCACACCCTGTTGGATTTTCCAATGTTATTTGCAGTACAAAGACTTGTAGTCATACTGTAAAACATAACACACGTTCCAGTTTGCAGCTGTACCCTACCATATCCATTATCTATTTCCCATGTTTATCAAGCTGCGTGCCATTCTATTATCGATTTCTATTTATACCGTCTACAATATAGTAACTTTGTGTTACGTTCAAAATACCAATTTGAATTTGTTTGTCAGCATGACCTACTGAAATGTTTCCTACATTTACTGATTTGGCCTAACTTTCAAGGTTTGGAAAATTCTCTTATTCATTAATGAAATGTCAGCACCAGTAAATTTCTAATCTTTTGACGAATAATTTTAACATTTTTTTCTGTTCAATTTTTATTTAAGGTATCTGATTTGTAAACTGATTTTTTGGGGGTATATACACATTGCCAATAATGACGACTATACTGTACGTTGTGTCGTGAACACTTATTCCACATTTTTATTTTCTATATTTTATATTGTGTCGTGAACAGTTATTTCACATCTCATTATCTTCTATTCTTTCACTACTTTTGAAAGTTAGGCCAAATCAGTAAATGAAGGAAACATTATATTAGAAAATCATACTGACATACATACAATTGGATGCCATAAATTTATGAAACATTTTACACCATAAATCTGTTACAGAACATATCCCTTCTTATTTCAGAGACACAAGTGTTCCCGTCATTTCTTATTCCTATACTTCCACCATTGCACCTAAGGTATTTAACTACAAACAAGTTTTGCGGGATTACCAAATCAACGACCTCAAAGCAAAACCACCAGACTGTTCTTGTGACAAATCCCCATTCAAATATAGTCCCTCTGGCCACGTCATCACCGGGGACCTCAACATAGTGGAAAATGACCAACTCCGCGATGTTTGGCCAAAGGACCAAAATATCGTGAGCCTAGAGCAATCAACTGGAACCATAATTTCAAAACAATTATGGATTCAGTTGAAGACTATGCCAGAAAATGGGCCAAAAAAGAACATGAAAAGGAAAGCGACGTTCTTTCTGAGTGGGTAAAGTCTGTGAGGTCGTTGGTTTTGGAAAGGATTAACTCTTTGAAAGGCTCGATGAGCACCAAGGCAACATCTATTTTCAACAACCCTGATGTTGCGAAGACATTGTCCACCTTACATGACAAATATGTTGTCGTACCTGCTGATAAAGCGCCTAACAACATCATTTTCGTATGCAAAAGACACTATATTGATTGTTTAACAGCTGAATTAGGGGTTGGTTGTACTAGCAAAAGCACCACATATACAGCAACAACACTGTCAAAGGAGGAAATAATCAACAATCATAGTTCTGTCATTTCTTCCTTTGGCATTTCTGTTGACAAAAAGAACGATGACGTTCCATCCTTGTATTGGATTCCAAAGTTACATAAAACTCCATACAAGCAACGATTCATTGCTGGGTCATCCAAATGTACAACTAAGCCTCTTTCAGTTTTGTTAACATCAATATTGACGGCAATAAAATCAAGCATTCAAAAGTATTTCGATTGTTGTTACTCTAGAAATGGAGTCAATCAAATGTGGATTCTCAAAAATTCTAAAGAACTTATGAAAAATCTCCATTCTAAGTCATTTTCATCATGTAATAGTATTAAAACGTTTGATTTCTCTTCATTATATACTTCAATTCCACATTCACAACTAAAATCTCGTTTGGCACAGCTGATTAAACGTAGCTTTATCAAAAAGAACGGAAAACGCAGGTACAAGTATTTGGTAGTCGGTTATAAAAAGACTTACTTTGTCATCCGAGAGTCTAGCAAGAAAAACAAATTTACAGAAGATCAAATAATAGAAATGCTCAACTTTCTAATCGACAACATATTTGTACAGTTTGGTGGACGTGTTTTTCAGCAAACAATAGGTATCCCAATGGGCACAAATTGTGCACCATTGCTTGCCGATTTGTTTCTTCATTCATATGAAGCGGACTTCTTACAATCACTTCTAGACAAAAAGGACCGCAAACTTGCTTTATCCTTCAATCTCACATTTCGTTATATTGATGATGTCCTTTCACTAAACAATCCTCGATTTGGTGACTACATGTATTTACATCTCATATATCCGAAGGAACTTGAGATAAAGGACACTACAGATTCTAGGAGGTCCGCTTCATATCTGGATCTATTTCTCGAAATTGACACACAAGGAAGGCTTTGTACAAAGCTCTATGACAAACGTGATGACTTCAACTTTCCAATAGTTAACTTTCCCTTTCTGTGTAGCAACATTCCGTCCGCTCCAGCATATGGAGTTTACGTATCACAATTGATTCGCTATTCCAGAGCATGTGGGGAGTACAACGACTTCCTTGATAGAGCCACACGGCTGACAAGCAAATTGTTAACACAGGGGTACGTTGCTCCCAGGTTGTTGTCATCACTCAAGAAATTTTACGGACGACATCATGTGCTTGTATACAAATACGGGATTTCTATCTCTCAGATGAGCACAGATGTTGGTTTGACATAGAGTTTTGTAATGTCATCCTTTCCGGATTTGACCAACACTTAATCGATCTTTGGCAACGTGACGGGTGTGCTATAGCAAGCAGGAACTGCTTACTCTTCCGGAGCACCTGAGTTCACTCTCGTTTCGACTTGAGTTCGCGTTGCTGAATGCGGTTTTGTTATGTGTGTTTGTGTTTTATGTTGTTATATGGTTTGTTTTGTTGTGATGATTTTTGTCTGCCGGTTTTGTCTTTGTCTTTACGGTTTTATGATACTGATTACCCCTTTGGTACACCTTTGCTTCTTTTGAACTTAACACAAATATTAAGTGTTAGGTTCGATGGACGTTGAAGATCCTGGCGATGTTATAGATTTAAGTGTTGACAAATGATAGTGCTTCGTCCAAACTACCTTCAAAGTAGACCAAAATGTTTATTTATAATGTTAATTGCTGAATAAAAATTAGGCTCCTCGTTGTTAAGGTTATTCTAAATGAAAAATTGCTGCTTTGCATTGTCAATACAAAACTTAAAAAAAAATACAGATTGAGCAAATGATGTATATTGTTCAAAACCTGTCTCATTAGATTTAACTTACCAATATTCCCAGAGCAAGCTAGTATTAAAAAATCCCACAATGAGTCTTAATTTAATTTTATTTACATTAATATAAGAACTGGTGCGCATTTATTTTTAATTTATAGAAATGTTTTATTTGCTTTTGTTCTTTGATTGAAATGTTTATGTATTCGTTGTTTTATAAATACGAATAAAATTATTGTAAAAGTTCAGGATTTCTGTTTGATAAATAGACAATTTATTTGATACATTCATTGCTTACGGCTACATGTAAACAATAAAATAAAACGATAACGCCATTTCATTGTTCTTTTATTTCACCTAGTAGACACATCTATTGCATATTTAACTTACTGACGGTTGTATTTTATGCTATAATGAATGATTTAATTCATGTAAACCCTAGTTAAGAACACGAAGAAGGGAAGCTAATAATTATTATCTTCTTCATTTATACCGGTAATTAAACTTTGAATGGTGATGTTTCGATGTGTGTATTAAGCGAACCATTGCATTGAAACGTGAATTTGTTATTGTAGCTAGTTTGAAATAGCGGTGATAGTCTCTACCTGCGACTTAATGTTAGTCCTCTAATAACAGGGACTCTTAATCTCTCTCGCGTCTTCAAAGAAAGGAATGTGTGATGCTTCATTTCTTATTACGAAGTAGTTATCGGTCTTGATGTATGCCAAATAATACTAGAATTCATAGCACAGCTACCAACTACACTGCAGACTATACACGGTCTTAATTACGGCTGTTGAGAAAATATATCGGATAATGAATGTGGCGGGTTGTACAATAGTACTGTGGCTTATGGCGAGTAATCATTCAAGCTAAAGGTCCACGGCAGTATTTATCCACATTTTTAACACCCTGTTTGATCTAACTATTGGTCAGTATCTTGTTGCATCAAAGCTGGATGAAGTCCTATAATATAAAGCGGTTTTTGCTAACGACATCGATATTTTCAAACTCGATGGCTTCATGATTTGAGCTTTAGGGACCGATCGTTTGTTTTGAAATGGGCACTTGTTTTTGTTTTTGTCAGAAGATTTAATCTTTTAATGCGTTTTTGAATTATTCAAAATTCTTCTTTTTTTTGTTCTTACCTCCGCTTTCAAAATAATTTAATATTTAAATGCATGTTAAATTATTTTTAGGAAAAAGCCAAGCCCCCCTTTCACCCCCTTCACAATCAAATATTTTGGCCCTTTTTACAGGGTTCCCACGCCATCCTTGAATTCAAGGAAACCTGGAAAAAGTCCTTGAATTTCATTTCAATGTTCAAAAACCTGGAAAAATCCTTTAATTTTATCAAATATCCTTGAAGAACCCTGGAATTTTGTTTTATGCACAATTGTTGACAGTTTGATAAAAAAGGCCCAAAAATATTGGATTTTTAAAATTTTTGCGGACTATTTTAATCCTTGAAAATGACCTCAATACCCTTGAAAAATCCTTGAAAAACCCTTGAATTTTGTGTCCAAAAATATTTGGAACCCTGTTTGTAATTAAAGTTTACAATCTTCAATAATAAATGATGACAATTGGTTAACACAACGGGTGTGCAATAGCAGGGAGGAACCGTTTACTCTTCAGGAGCACCTGAGCTCACTCTTGTTAGTTCGTTTTGTGGTTTTTGTAATTTTTTGATTGTTGTCTTTGTCGTTTTTTTTTGGATTTTCAAAATTTGATATTCGGATGTCCCTTTTGATACTTTAGACACAAGCATACCAAATACCACTCTTGAGATTATGGCTTGCCAAAAAAAGCTATAGACAAGACAATTACTTTTTATTCTCGGAATAAATAACAACTATGATATAATATAAAAATATTATCAAAAAATCACAAAATCCCATCTTTGCACCGTTCAGCCTAAAACTTTTTCCTCATTTTCTGTTTTGTTCAATTAAATATTCAATTTATTTTCATTATTGGAGGTCTTGTTTCACTATCTAGGATAGGATTCCATATTATTGTTCAATATGTCACATAACAGTATTACATCTGTAATCAGTATGTTATCTCTTCTTTTTCATTATAGCTGCATGAGCTAGTATACTGTATATTTAGAATGTACTTCTAACTTTGATGTTTGAAATTTTATTCAAATTCTGAGTATTATTTATGGTGTTTCGGACCTTACTGTATTAAATATTATTAACTTTAAGAATGATGGTCCATCATCAGTTGTCAAAATCATTCTTCTATATTTTAATACAGCTAGACAAGACACCATTTAAATCAATTAACCCATTTATTGTTTTCTATTTCTGAGTGTCCAGGTTCTTGTGATTACCATTTCGATTCTATTAGAATTGTTGTTTATTTTTTTAACAAATCTTGTAAGTTTTTCCCTCTTTTGTATGCAATCATAGGAAGCCTATTAAATATTTTCTTGCATCTTTTATTGCTCTGCAATAAATTGAATATTTAATTGAACAAAACAGAAAATGAGGAAAAAGTTTTAGGCTGAACGGTGCAAAGATGGGATTTTGTGATTTTTTTATAAAGTAAGGTCCGAAACACCATAAATAATACTCAGAATTTGAATAAAATTTCAAACATCAAAGTTAGAAGTACATTCTAAATATACAGTATACTAGCTCATGCAGCTATAATGAAAAAGAAGAGATAACATACTGATTACAGATCGAATACTGTTATGTGACATATTGAACAATAATATGGAATCCTATCCTAGATAGTGAAACAAGACCTCAAATAATGAAAATAAATTGAATATTTAATTGAACAAAACAGAAAATGAGGAAAAAGTTTTAGGCTGAACGGTGCAAAGATGGGATTTTGTGATTTTTTGATAATGAGTTTTTAAACAACCATGTAAATAAAGGTAATAACAAAACTACCGAACTTGAATGATCAATCTCATAGTCCAGAGAAAATGAAAAAACGAATCAGTCATACCGGAAAATTGGTGGATCGCAATGGTCCTGACTTGGTTCAGGCATTTCAAACGAAATTGTGGGTTAATCAAGGTTTTATGGCGCCAAACCTCCCTCTTCCATTGCGATCTTCAAGTCCATAATATATATTTGCATAGAATAGTGACACTGTAAAATTTGCTTAACTAATAATATATAAATACGTAAAATAGTGTGACACTGTAAACATAAGGTTTATTAACTATAAGCCTGGACGAGGTCAGTTAAAAACATTATATTTCTTCAACACTTAAACCAAGAAGAGAACCAAATTAAAGCGAAGTACAGATAAAGCCATTTGCACCCCCCCCCCCCATATAGAAAAGGACAGACGGGGAATAAAATTTGCCCATTTGCGCTTACAAATGATTTTTCAAGTGTTAATTTGGTTCCCCAGTTTGGTATTTTTGGTTTTACTGTTCTATGCTCTTCATAATCATATAGTGTTTGGCATTTTCAATATTTTTGGTAGAGCGCCTCTGATGAGTCTTGAATAGACGAAACGCGCGTCAGGCGTAGCAAAATTCATTGTCTTGAACTTTGTTGTTTATTGTATTTCATAAAGGGTGGTAAGTGCACACGTCTCCGAGTGAATATAAAAGAAGAGTTGGGAGAAGGTTACATAGCTGCTCAATTTTATACAATTTTAGTGAAGCACATTGTCTAACTAAAGCAATAAAGCATCGGTCTTTCAAGGTATGTTTTGGTTTGAATTCTAAATTAAATTGTATTAATTTTTGAGTAATATATCACCCATGATGCTGTTATAAAATGTTTATTGAATTCATTTTTGGCCAATCGACATTTGTGCACGGGAACATCGATACATTTATGCACAATTTTGTTTAAGGAACTGCTTCCTATTATAATTATAAAAAAAATCGTCATTTGACATGACATGTTTTCTATGTAAATTAATTCATTAACAACTACGTGAATATAAATCGTGTAAATTGTGTAAATCGAAAGTCAACTTCTAAACATGGCAGTGTACGAATCTTTTTCGAAGCAAGATCAGTCAGACAGTTCAAGTGAAATTATTAATTTAACCGTAACAGTGATGAAAGATGTTCAACACACACCAACTAAAACATAAAGAGACATTGTGATAAAGATTGGTATTACCCAAACTACTGATTGTTATATTTCCTATTCTGGTGAATTATTGTAGTTCTTAATTTGTTAATTCATTTCACTCCCATATACCTTAAAAAAAAAGATAAAACGAAAAAGACAGTTCATTATGTAATCTTATTATGTAAATTTAGCACCACAAACCTGTTGTATATTGTGTAACTACCGGACCTAAAGGAAGAGGGAGGTTTGGTGCGCCTTAAAACATGGTTTAACCCACCATTTCTTTTTAATGCCTGTACCAAGTCAGAACCATTGCGATCTTTAATTTTTCCGGTATGTATTCCTTGTTTTTTCCCGTCTTATAGACATTTGAGACTGATTCTCCAAGTTCGGTAATTTTGTTTTTCCCTTTATGTACAAATGAATTTGAAGTCACGTCAAATGTTCCCATTCTTTGAAGAGCTCTATTTTTACTTATTTGGCGCCAACGTTGCAGTCTTTATTTCCACGTTTAGCCGTCTCCGCTCCTTCCTCCATTTAACCTCACTCCAACGATAAAATCACCGACACGACCTTGTACGCCATAGTTTCAACAGGACAGCTCTGTAGGGCGACTCCAGATCATCAAATCAAAAAATAAAGCCACCAACTACCACGACCTGGAACTGGTGATGTCGGTTAGCTTTCTCAAAATACTTTTACGACAACCACCGTTTAAAGGGAAAACGTAAGTCAGGACAACACACACACGATTTTTAACCTCTGCATCCTAAAAAGAAAAATAATAAAACAGTTGTAAATACACTTTTATATTTGGTTTAAATCTCAACAGCCTATATGAGTCATACCAACGTCCTAAATTTGTTTTCAAAGATTCTATTAGAATGGGTATGCTGGTTAATCAACCTTATTCTTAACTCACTCGACATATGTACTTAGCCATTTGACGGATTTAATATATCAGATCAGTAGATCAAATAGAATAACGGAATAACTCTCATAAAAATTTCACTCTCTACTTTGAGGAATTTGCATAACTTTTTATGACATTAATAAAGGCCTTAATTTCGTTTTTAGAACAGACATGTCTTTCTGAAATCAAGTTTCAATTAGAGTTTATTAGTGAGTTTACAAATTGTGATTTTGTTATAATTTCGAGGGGCATTTAATCACTTGATCTTCCCATCTCAAATAAAATCTTTTAGAGTCAGGACTTGACACGTCCAAAAGTGAGGAGGATGATTCAGAAGCCATTGCTACAAAAAATTAAATTTAATAAAATTACACTACTTGATATTTTACTTAACAGAAAGCTATTAAGCCCATATGCCTATAATAATTTGACGTGTAGGTCGATGGGGGAAGGTCCTTCTGTAGATTAAAAGTGTTCTATTTGTCTGATACTCCTGAAACTCGAGCCCTCTTCAATCTCTAGGGGCGGCATGACATCGTACATGCTTCCCATAGATTCTGGATTGGACGCATCGTCAAACTGGCCCTTCTCGTGAAATAGACCATGTTCGTCAAAATAATACGGATCGAAGTGTGTAAAAGTGGTTTGAGTGGAGGTTTAATTAGGCCAATCTTCTAGCTTTCGTTAAATTTCTTGGCGGAGCCTTTCCTTTTCCTTATTATCTTCGAAAAATTGGTCGGCACCGCTCAAAGAGTGTTCCACGGGCCGGACGATTGTTTCAGGCTCCGCTTAAAGGAGCTTAAACTCAGCTGGCGCCTAGGGTAGTGTTACATCCGCTATCTCTGCTCCTCGGTTGATAGGTTTTACAATTTGTCTGATACTCCTGAAATCTCTAGGGGCGGCATGACATCGTACATGCTTCCCATAGATTCTGGAATGGACGCATCGTCAAACTGGCCCTCCTCCTCGTGATATTGATCATGTTCGTCAAAATAATACGGATCGAAGTATGTTAACTTGGTTTGAATGAATTTAATTAGGCAAATCTTCTAGCTTTCGTTAAATTTCTTGGCGGAGCCTTTCCTTTTCCTTCTTATCTTCGAAAAATCGGTCGGCGCCGCTCAAAGAGTGTTCCACGGGCCGGACGATTGCTACAGGCTCCGTTTAAAGGAACCTGAACTCAGAAAGGTCCAGGCGTTCTTGACTCCTGAACCGTCCATCCTAGATTCCGTCCGTGCCAACTCTTGAGGGCTGTGGTTCTTGTCCGTCGTCTGTATGTCCACAATCCCTTCTCTTACGAACGTTGTACCATTTAGACGAGACTAACTCGAATACCTTTCCAGACAAGAGAGACCCCTCTCCGAGGTGCAAGCAGCTACCTGACCTGACCTGCAGGCCCCCTTACTGCTTCGCACAGTCCCTTCATCCGTCTGGACTTCCTCCTATTTTCAGCTGACTTCTCCTCTTTTGTCGGGTACAGCTAGTTTATGTTGAAAATTAAAACTGGCGCCAAGGGTAATGTTACATCCGCTATCTCTGCTCCTCGGTTGATAAGTGTTCTCCCTCGTCAGATAGAAGAAAATGAGATGTGGAATAAGTGTACGCGACACAACCTACATTATAAACGTATATTTTAAATATCCACAATGGAAAACAGCCAGCAGCCTTCAATGTGACCAGCGGTCGCTGCTCGCTGTTTTTCAATTGGCCCCTGGATTGAAAATAAAATACATATGATTCAAGCCCAATCCCAAAGTGCATTGAAAGACCCTCTTCTTGACAAAAAACAATTAACAAAAATTCGACTAAATACAAACATAAGCTTTGATAAAGATTCCTGGCTTAGGACAGGCACATTAAAATGTGGCGGGGTTAAACCAGGTTTTATGGCGCCAAACCTCCCTCTTCCATTGCAATCTCCAAGTCCATAATATATATAGTTACATGGAATAGTGTGACACTGTAAAATTTGCTTAACCCATGTGACACTGTAAAATTTGCTTAACCCATGTGACACACAGAGTTCCCATTTCTATCTCTTCTGGGTTCAGCAGTCTTGCACCCGCAGGATCAGAGGGTTGTTGTGGCCTTTACCTTTGTTTTGAATTCCTACCTTTGGTCCCACACTTGCATTTTAGAAAATAAGCCAAAGACCTTAGCCTTTTCTTGCAACAATTCAACACTCCATGAAACTACTGGGCAGACCCCACATAAAATGGTTTATTGTGAAGAAATGCGACTCCCGTTGGATTTCATATCTGAAGGATTAGCGGATGAGGAGCAGCCCAAAGAAATGTACGTCATGCAATATGTTCAAAATTTACAGCGATATTTACAAAACATTCATTCTTTAGCGAAAGAAGCAAAGGTGTACCAAAGGGGTAATCAGTATCATAAAACCGTGAAGACAAAGACAAAACCGGCAGACAAAAAATCATCACAACAAAACAAACCACATAACAACATAAAACACACACACATAACAACAAAACCGCATTCAGCAACGCGAACTCAAGTCGAAACGAGAGTGAACTCAGGTGCTCCGGAAGAGTAAGCAGTTACTGCTTGCTATAGCACACCCGTCACGTTGCCAAAGATCGATTAAGTGTTGGTCAAATCCGGAAAGGATGACATTACAAAACTCTATGTCAAACCAACATCTG
The DNA here is from genome assembly GCA_963971305.1 of Arcuatula senhousia. Classification (NCBI taxonomy): domain Eukaryota; kingdom Metazoa; phylum Mollusca; class Bivalvia; order Mytilida; family Mytilidae; genus Arcuatula; species Arcuatula senhousia. The sequence goes on from CAXARO010001761.1 coordinate 32,174, forward strand.
TGCTCATCTGAGAGATAGAAATCCCGTATTTGCATACAAGCACATGATGTCCGTAAAATTTCTTGAGTGATGACAACAACCTGGGAGCAACGTACCCCTGTGTTAACAATTTGCTTGTCAGCCGTGTAGCTCTATCAAGGAAGTCGTTGTACTCCCCACATGCTCTGGAATAACGAATCAATTGTGATACGTACACTCCATATGCTGGAGCGGACGGAATGTTGCTACACAGAAAGGGAAAGTTAACTATTGGAAAGTTGAAGTCATCACGTTTGTCATAGAGCTTTATACAAAGCCTTCCTTGTGTGTCAATTTCGAGAAATAGATCCAAATATGAAGCAGACCTCCTAGAATCTGTAGTGTCCTTTACCTCAAGTTCCTTCGGATATATGAGATGTAAATAGTCACCAAATCGAGAATTGTTTAGCGAAAGGACATCATCAATATAACGAAATGTGAGATTGAAGGATAAAGCAAGTTTGCGGTCCTTTTTGTCTAGAAGTGATTGTAAGAAGTCTGCTTCATATGAATGAAGAAACAAATCGGCAAGCAATGGTGCACAATTTGTGCCCATTGGGATACCTATTGTTTGCTGAAAAACACGTCCACCAAACTGTACAAATATGTTGTCGATTAGAAAGTTGAGCATTTCTATTATTTGATCTTCTGTAAATTTGTTTTTCTTGCTAGACTCTTGGATGACAAAGTAAGTCTTTTTATAACCGACTACCAAATACTTGTACCTGCGTTTTCCATTCTTTTTGATAAAGCTACGTTTAATCAGCTGTGCCAAACGAGATTTTAATTGTGAATGTGGAATTGAAGTATATAAAGTAGAGAAATCAAACGTTTTAATGCTATTACATGATGAAAATGACTTAGAATGGAGATTTTCCATCAGTTCTTTAGAATTTTTGAGAATCCACATTTGATTGACGCCATTTCTAGAGTAACAACAATCGAAATACTTTTGAAGGCTTGATTTTATTGCCGTCAATATTGATGTTAACAAAACTGAAAGAGGCTTAGTTGTACATTTGGATGACCCAGCAATAAATCGTTGCTTGTATGGAGTTTTATGTAACTTTGGGATCCAATACAAGGATGGAACGTCATCGTTCTTTTTGTCAACAGATATGCCAAAGGAAGAAATTACAGAATTATGATTGTTGATTATTTCCTCCTTTGACAGTGTTGTTGCTGTATATGTGGTGCTTTTGCTAGTACAACCAACCCCTAATTCAGCTGTTAAACAATCAATATAGTGTCTTTTGCATACGAAAATGATGTTGTTAGGCGCTTTATCAGCAGGTACGACAACATATTTGTCATGTAAGGTGGACAATGTCTTCGCAACATCAGGGTTGTTGAAAATAGATGTTGCCTTGGTGCTCATCGAGCCTTTCAAAGAGGTAATCCTTTTCAAAACCAACGACCTCACAGACTTTACCCATTCAGAAAGAACGTCGCTTTCTTTTTCATGTTCTTTTTTGGCCCATTTTCTGGCATAGTCTTCAACTGAATCCATAATTGTTTTGAAATTATGGTTCCAGTTGATTGCTCTAGGCTCACGATATTTTGGTCCTTTGGCCAAAACATCGCGGAGTTGGTCATTTTCCACTATGTTGAGGTCCCCGGTAATGACGTGGCCAGAGGGACTATATTTGAATGGGGATTTGTCACAAGAACAATCTGGTGGTTTTGCCTTGAGGTCGTTGATTTGGTAATCCCGCAAAACTTGTTTGTAGTTAAATACCTTAGGTGCAATGGTGGAAGTATAGGAATAAGAAATGACGGGAACACTTTTGTCTTTGAAATAAGGAGGGATATGTTCTGTAACAGATTTATGGTGTAAAATGTTTCCTAAATTTATGGCATCCAGACCTTTGTTTAAAAATGGAAGAGAAATGAAAGAGCGATTGTCCTTGTTGTTTTCGTGTGGAACACCGACTGGTTTGAATAATCGGTTGTATCCAATGTCAAGAACAATGGCTGTAAGACGGTACAGGTTGGATTTAAAATCAGTTACTGGATTTTCAAGACATTCTTTGTATAGTGTGTGAAGTTTGGAAAGAGGAATAGAATACAATTTAGTGCGAATGTGATGAATCCCGAGAGGTTGTTGAATAGACGAAAGCAGTCCATTGATAGACACGTCATGTACCTTCGGTGAATTGTACTTCCGATGTCCATGACTGCGTTTGCGCCTTTCCTGCTGTTCAAAAAGATTCATCACATTCACATCGAGATAACAACTAGGAACCGCAGGCGAGAGACAAAAATCAATATTTGACAGTGCTGTACGGAGTAAAATCTGAGATCGGGAATTTTGTTTGGCGGAATCAGAAGAAAAACGTTCCTGGGAAAAAAAAAATGCAAGGCACTAGACGGAACCCCGGATAATAATCGACAAACTTAACGACATACTCCTAAAATTAATTTTCTAAAAATTGTATTCCTGTTGTAGTTCATGGTGACAATCTCAAACCTTATTTCGGTCAAAAACATTTCCCGTGGTTTAATTCTGGTTCAGAGTCAAGGTTGACACCAGAAAATGCACTTGGAGATGACGATGACAGGTTGCCGCTACAAGAAGAATATACGGAAAACCCAGTGGACGGTTAAGTTCAAAGAGATACTGGAAATGCAACGGTCATTGACCAAGAAACTGAGATTACATCCAATGACAATACTGGGGACCCTCCGGAAAGTAGTCAGGACTCTTCAGGAGTCTGGAATGGTTCCTCCAATGGGATATTCCTGGATATGCGTGCAGCGGATACGCAGTTAAAATTGCACCATTTACAAAGTAGTAAAAGACAAACCACGAGGAGAAAAGTTCCAGAAAAAAACTAAAAGACTACGTTTTAACGATAATAAATACGATGAGTGGTAGAGGAAAAGGAAAGGCACGAGCAAAGGGCGGAACTCCGTATAATAGAACTGCAACATGACGTTTGGAAATTGGAAAAACTTGACGCGCCATGTAAGTCAATTCCATATTGACAATATCTGAGTAATCGAATTTATTAATTGCTAAATTCCCTTTAATCGTAGAGAGAAACTGCGACGACATTTATTATCCAGTCACAATTATGCTAGGGAAGCAGCTTATGATGTGGCAGTAAACACGTCGTTTATCTACCGTTCACATGACGGTCTGTCTGGGACTAGTACGGGTGCCTGTGGAGCCTGTCATGTTTCTGGTGATGATGATAAATTAGACGGGAGTGAATCAATGGATGAGAACTGTTCCAAGCGAAGGAGTCATAATTGTAAGCGACTCTGAAGACTCTTATGATGATATTAATTTAGTAAGTTAGTTAGTTATTGTTTTACTCCCAAGCAGCACGATTTCGGCTATATCCGGGAGATGAACATGAAATGATGAAGTGGAGGAAATGGGGACATTAGGCCAATCGGGTAGAAGGGTTTTGAGTGCCACTGGAAAAAGAGTGATGGGACGGGACGAGGGATGGGGATCCTACGGGTCCTACTCTTGCCAAGACCTGCAGCAGGGTTCTGTAACGTGCGAGGAACGTGACATTTTTTCCCATGCAACACGGTGCACCACTATGGTTCGCGGTCAAGTTTTCTGCATTATCACCTGACGACCCCGCATCTCTCGATGTCAGGGCTGTCTCATTTAACCACATGGGTATGATGATATTAAGATTCATGTAGAAAACGACAGTACGTGTATGAAATCGAAAGAAGTCAATGGACGTCAAAGACCGTGATATCGAGCTGATAAATTTAGCACTAGTGCAGAAAACCAAGGTCGACAGGGAAGGGAATACCTACACGATAAGAGAACAGCACGTAACAACGAGGTTATATTATAATCAGAAGAGACTTCCATGCGATGATTTTATCAGATACTTTTTGTTGCAAATACAAGTACATCTTGCAGACCTGGTATAGCCGGACGGATACGTCCTCCAAAATAAGGGTTGTTGACGAAGAAGATGATGATTAAGACATGAAGTAATGTACATTTTTTCAACCTTTCTGTACCTGTACATAGAATGTTATTTTGTGTTTAAGTAGTTGAAGTGTTCTAAGTGTTGGTACCCCTGTTTTGAAGCGTCCCACCGAGACTCTATATAACGTCCTCTGAGGACCTGCTTTATTGTTGTACTATACCTGTATTTTCATTAATCATAATAATTAGATAAGTTTGAGTTTTAGTGTCATATATCTATGTGTAATAATGGATACAGAGGAAGTCCATTTTTTATTGTTATATTAATTATTTTAAACCATTTATACTGTATTTGTTTACGTTTAATAATATTATCACCTTTAACGGGTTAACCTTTTGTGTTTAATCTAGTCAGGAAATAATTAACATGATTCAATTAATATGTTAAAGTAGTTTTGCCAATAATTTTCAAAGTGTGTTCATAACTTATTGATATTGATATTGAAATTGATATACAAGTTTTGTGCAGGTTGTATTTTTGCTGTTTTACCTGTAAGAGGTGCATACTTTTAACCATATCAGTATTTACATTTTTACAAAAAAATCACT
>CAXARO010001762.1:0-19304 GCA_963971305.1 Arcuatula senhousia
CCTAATTTCATTAAGGAGTACCAATATAAACACGGGGATTATAGTCCTTGATTAGTAATAAAACAATGTAACAATTTGTCAGCACACTACAATTATATAATTTTTTTTTTTAATAAACCATTTGCCAAGACTAACGCTTATAATTGTCGTTTTTGGCCCCTTTGACCCCTAAATTCTCGAAAACGGTATGAGATATTGCAAATCTGATTGAAAAACGCAGGCAAGGATTCCAATAAAAAAAGATTTTGAAAATCGGACCACAAATAAAAAAAGGAGATTTTTGGGGTGGGGCCCTTTTTTGACCCCTTATAGCCATGTAACGGTACAAGATACATCAAAACTGTTGAACATTTTGTTGACAGAATTTATTGAAGAATACAATGGAAAAAGAATGATCAAAATCGGATTAAAATTAAACATTCTACAGATGTTTTGTCAATATGGCCATTTTTGACCCTTTTGGCCCTTTTTTCTTAAACGGTATAGGGGCCAGAAACCCCAAATGCAATACCAACCTTCCTTTAGTGGTTATAAACATCATATCAAAATTTTATAACAATTGGTTAACTACAACTAAAGTTATCGCATGGAAACCAAATGGTCTACAGACGACGACGACGACGACAACGACGACGACGACATCGCCATAACATGATACGATCGCAAAAATTTTGCGGTCGTAAAATATGTTCTATTTTTAGCCATGGCGGCCATGTTTTTTGACGAATCAATTGTAGCAAATGTGTGCCAAGTTTAGAGGTCTTATGGTGTCAGACAAGTTAATCTTTTAAATTCCGCGGAAAAGTAATGAAAAATGGTAAATTTTGACACTTTAAGAGCCATAACTTCTAAAAGAAATGGTCCTACAGCTTTGACCTAATTACATGAAATGTAGATCTTGATGTGCTTAATCATATGCAATTTGAAATATCGTGTATAGTTTTCAAGCTATAAGGCTTACAGCTAGAAATGGACTATAATCCACGTGTTTATATTTGTACTCCTCAATGAAATTAGGTAAACTACAACTTAATCCTTCTATTGAAATTTGCAACAATGGAAGATGATCTTTGTGATCAGTAAAACTGACATCTATACAGATGAGATTAACTTGTTCTTGGAAAGAGAAATTTACCTACAGGAAATAATTACCTGTTGAATTTTCAATTTAAAAAGTCAGATTAGTCTACAATAGAAAGAAGATTGTGTACAATACAAATATGATAGTCTTCATTGTAGCTTTGTTTGCTGTAACTGCTACTTGAAATTGTTGGAAAAAATCTTGTTTATTTTGCAGTTATGAGTTTATTAAGAGCTTAAAGGATACAGATTTGCGCTTTTCATTATTTGTATTTGTCTTAAGTGTAGATTCCATTAGAATGTTAGTCTGTTTCTTGAAGTGTATTAAAAAATACAATATAATATAACATTTGCACGAAATAACTCATTTTCTTTTACCTGAAATCATATAATTTTAGGTTTGCATAGTTTAATTTTGGTTGTAGTGGGGTAAACTGATTGTCTGAGCAGTAGCTGAATGTTATAATTTTTTTGGATTTTTAACTTTTTTTAATCTTTAGTTTTTTGGGTTTTTTTTGTTATTATAGGATTAAAAATGTTTGCAGGGTAGCTTCATTCTCTTCTGTCTGTTTGAGGTCTTCATCATAAATATATGTTTTTCTTCAAATTCTAATAACTTTTTCACAGGTTATGCTATTATATGTTAATTAAAGCTTAGAGCCATGAAAAAGACAAAGACAATCTTTTCCGGCATAAACTATTATTATCTTTAAAACAAAAATACAGTAAAATCAAAATGTTTAGCTTACATGTATTTTTAAAATCGTCATCTTCGAACTTCCTTTCTATTCTTCATTTAATTTAAAGAAAAACTCGCATTTTCATAGAAAGAAAAATCTTTTCATGTAATAGCTTTGTTTTTTTTCAATTTGAGATTCACTTTTTTAACATGCTATGCTATGGTCTTTGATGGTGTAAAATGTAAATGATATATAAATACAAAGAATTATGTCCTTAATGTAACATTATATTAAACAGATTTTGATTTAAAAAGTAAGAAACTATCCAATTGGTGGTCATATTATCATCTTTGATGAAGAATTTTCTTCCTTCAGAGTAGGAGTTTTCTTCCTACAGTGAAGGAGTTTTTTTCCTTCAGTGTAGGAGTTTTTTTCCTTCAAGCAAAAAAAAATCATACCCATAGCAAGTTAATCTCCTCTGTATAGACATCAATTTTACTGATCACAGTCATCATCTTCCATTGTTGCAAATTTCAATAGAGGGATTAACACCCTACCTAATGTACACTTGACATTTGATCTTGAGTTGGTCGCAAATGGCATTAATTAGGACGCCTCAAACTTTGCAAGGTAAGAAAAACATCATTATGAAATGATTATTTATTATTTAGTTGCACAGTTCGGGGGCCTGTTGATAAAGCTATATTGCAGTACCATTGTTTTTAAATTTGGTCCAGTCATTTTATCGTTGGACGTGTTTTAACAAGATAAAAGGGGGATGTTTAAGGGTAAACATTGCATTTTCTATGTTGTTTTCAAATAAGGTCGTGTTAATTCTTTTTTTATCCACTTTTTTTAAATGTTGCTTTAACAATTGTTCTTATTCAAGATTAAACTTGCTCAAAAATATGATTTTCGATGAAAAAATAAGGAACACACATTTTGCATATGTGTAGATGAAGAACACGCATTTTCGTTAAGAGGCTGTGCGTTTCCTTTGTTACAATTAGTATAAGACGATCACAAGCGTTTGGGTCCAGGTTTTTTTTCTTTTTACTATAAATTACGTGTACATAAAAAAAATCATATCGTCTATATACAGGCGCTCGGATGCAGGTTTTTTTTAATCATTAATAACGTGCATATAAAAATAATCATATCGTCTATATACTATTTCCACTTTCCACTGGGCGTTTGGTCCAGGTTTATTTCTTTTTATTATAAATAACGTGTATATAAAAAATCATATCGTCTATATACTATTTCCACTTTCATTCGTAATGCCTTCGTGGAGGCATCTTCTGTCTAAGTGTCATCGGTTTCATTTATCTTACGATGGCGGCACGAATGAAACGATTGTGCAAAGGAAACATGGCGCTTAAAATTGTATACGTATATATCCGTCGTAACTGGAGATGGAAACACGGCACTGGTCTGAAGTAATAAATATCAAACGTGTCAAAGTGCCTTATAGGGACATTTATTAATCAATTTCAGTTAGACTTTCAGGTATGGCGTGTTACAGTGAATCGTCGAGAAAAATATAAGTACATGTAGCCTAGCTTCTGTTCTTTTAATTAACATGCAGCAGGAGGAAGACTTACAAGACAGCAGCTTATGATACAAGTACCCTAATTAATTCTCTATTCATAACTTTCTCGTTTCCAAAAACTAATAAAGGAAATTCTAAGTAAAAAAAAGGAACTAGAATGATCAGTCTCAAAGGTACAAGAAGAAAAAACAAAAGAAGGCGAAGACAGTCTGGATCTAGAATCTTCTGACGCTTTCCTTTTCGTTCTGTTCTTTCCAACCAGACGATTCCCTCTTCCACGCTCTCGTCCAGGCTTTTATTGCATCTTTTCAGGTCGTTTTGCAATAACAATGTATGCTTTGGTGTAATGTTTCTACATAGTTACAACATATACTTGATGTTATAGGATTATATGTGCTTCGGCCAACTCACACAAAGCACGAACAAAACAAGATAACGTAAAATTTTTTCGAGTTTTTCTGTTTTATCTTTAAAGTCTCTACATATTAGCTTTATATCAAATGTCTCATTTACTCTTTTTGATCGACATCATGGACAGCAGGGGTATACTTTGAGAGCCTTCGATTTAACTTGTTATCCATACATCACTGGTATTAAACTGATGATAGTAACGTACGTTACTACCATCCCAAGATGGCGACGGAGAAAACAGGTAAGATCGTTTTTTTGTTATTATTCGCGTTTCTGTCGAGTTTAATCATTGTTATATCGGTAAGATTGTACCTATCCTTCTAAGGAATGTTAACATGTAGTATTTTTAGTTTTACAATACTCGTACAATCATATATTCGCCTGGGAAGAAATCGACGATGATGATAGTAACGGCAGTTTTTGATGATAGTAACGTTACATTTTACAGTTCTTGTGATGATAGTAACGTTAAAGGTTTAGATTGCAGAATTTGTTTTAACCAATTTTTATCTTTTAAATCTTAAGTTTGAGAGAAAACCTTTTTTAAAAAAATCGAATTATGATTATGAAGTACTATCTTTATGAAGTTAATGGTCATACAAAAGCGAAATATATAACTGAAAGCAAGTTAGAATACATTTTATTGTAACACTAAAATTTGAATTCAGTGACCGCTGTAAAAATAAAAACATCCTCCAATAAATAATAAAAACAGAAGTTCTCTGCTTTAAAGGAAATGGACAATGAAGGTGTTAAAACCACTGTAGTAACCCCACCCCTATCAGTATTTCTTAATGTTTTCTAAAAAACAGTCGTTTTTCTTTTTCTAAAATATAGATTTTTATTTTTTTTCCAGATGTATATCAGTGCTATTTTTGTACGGCAGAATCTAACGCTGATGGCATATTGTCACATACACTATTACACCATGATAAAGCAGAGAACAAATTTAGTATTCGCCACAAACAACTAGATGACAAACTAGGTACTATTGTATATAGATCCATTCATTTTCCATGGATGATTTCAAGGCTTAAAGCTTACCAGAAAGAAGGTGTTGTCTTAATACTTAATACTGAACAAAGAAAAATACAGTTTAAAAGAAAACACATTGATATTAAGGTTAATGAAAGTGAAACCACAATGAATAAAAGTTGTTCCACTAAAACAGACGCTGCGACTCAAACGACTTTGTTAGACACTGATCTTTGTCAGTTACTTCAAGATGTATTAACTGTTTTGAAAGAGCAAGATCGCTATGAAGATTTTATAAGCGTACTTAAGTGCATATCAGATGAAACAATTATCAATAACATAGCTCTACACCTACTGCTTGATGTTGGAAATTTTTATTCAAAAGACTCTATCCAGGCGCTGCGTTATAACAACGAATCTATTGCATTTTGGGTTACTGTTAAAAAACTTTTTAAAGGAAAAGGCATTAACTTTTTCCGTGGTTTCAAAGCACAGGCTTTAAATAAAGCAGGAAATGAAGTAATAAGTCCAAAAGATTGTCGAATTAACTTTGCAGTGCCATCTAATCCCATACTAGCTTCAGAATCGGGAAAATACACAATTGGAGCTGCAAATCCAGGTATTTTATCTACCTCCCTTGATGCGTTTGCAGAAAATAATGCAAATAAAGATGTAAAAATATCAATAGATGGGAAAAAACTAGCATTGGGTATTGGGAAAAATGGCGATGAAAATCTTTGCGGTTTTGAAAACTCTCCAACACTGAAAGAGCGTCAGGAAAGGTTTGCCGAAGAAATAAACACTGCAACGACGATAAAAACCTGTTTTGAAAACAATGATTTAGTTTCCACCAATGGTCAATATGTAGATTCTAGGACAAAAGACACTGCTCGCCAAGGTTTACTCATCACCATTTCCAACATGAGTAAACGTGTACGTGAGCTCAGGGAATTCAATGTTAAAAGAAAGCGTCACATAGAAAACTTGATCAAATGTGTTGATGGAAAATGGCAAGAGAGCAAGTTTGCACACGCCATTAGTTACTGGCAAACAAAACTTATACATGCTAATAACTGTATTCGAGAACTTGTTGATAGTATAGACAAAATGGGATATGTAGTCTCTTGTCTGAATGGCACATCACAAAATTACGTACTTGGAAATGAAATTAAATTAAATGAACAGGAAAACTTTCAATGTTTAAGAGACTTGGATCCACTTGTTAACCAACATGATTCAAATTTAATCAAACAGAGAAGTGAGACTTGGCTTAACCTTCGGACTGAGAGTCGGATAACAGGTAGTACAATTTTTAAAGCACTTGGTCTTGATTCGTTAAAGGAGCAGCAAAAACACCACGATAAAGTTTATAATGGCATAGAACAACCAATTTCGGACAATTTAGCATCACTATTTCAATATGGCACAGCACAAGAAATTAATGCATTAGGATCCCTTGTCGGTAAACTCATGCCAGTATATTTCCCTGAATTATATTTTAAAGAAGATGGATGCATCGTTCTCCCATTTGGAGACACAAAAGCAGTAATAAGTGGAGACGGAACAGGTGTTAATCGTGAAACTAGTAGAAGTGAGGTTGCCTTTGAGTTCAAGTGCCCAATTCCGGGCAAAAAGTTTACAACAGATGTATTTTATGAGATGCCGGTGTATTACACAACACAGGTTCTGGCCCAAATGGCAGCAAAGAACGTACAAGAAATGGCGTTTATATGTTATACACCAGAAAGCATAACCTTTATTCGTGGTGATTTTGATGCGGAACTTTGGGCAAGAATTTGGGCACTTACAGAAAATTACTATGGAAAAGCAGATGCCATTCGACCAAAGAAGAGGGATCCCGAGGTTCAAAATCTGTTAGAAGATCTTAAAAAATATAGTAAGAAATGTGAATTCATAGCGGAATTTCCTTCTCTTAGAAGTGAACCCTGTTCATGTCCTCCTACCGATGATGTATCCAGTATTTTTGGAAGTCACGTTCCATCAATTGCATCAGACATTCGATTAGTATCAAACGATGTACCAATGTTTATTCAAAGTTCAATAACTGCAACTGAAACAGCATACAATATTTTACGTAAACCTGCAAAGGAGGTTTTAGTGAGCGTTATTTCCGACCTGGATAGACAATCTCGTGGTGATGATAGTATTGTACATGCCGTTCCTATACATTATGCGCTAAGTGGTTTCAGTCTACCTATGATCTCGGTTAGAAAACTTCTTAATGAAATCGTTCAGTCTGTGGAACAGAGAAATCTAAACACAAAGGCTATTGCATTTGATGGTCAGTTCATGGAAATTGCAATTTCAGATGAATCAGGTAAAGCTTTGACAGTCTCAAAGTTCACAAAACAGTTCTGGGAAGACGTCAAGTCTATTGATAAAAAGATCAAACAAGATGCACTTATCAATTTGAATGAAATGCCAAAGATGACAAGTATAGACGATGTCGTTCGTTTCTTTGATGTGAACAGAGACTCTACTGGCTTCACGGTTTCAGCAAAAAACTTTTTTAAATTCAAAACAGTAGGGTCACCTAGAAACATCAGTAACGTTTTTTCTAAGAAGAAGGATGAAACCGAAAAGGAAAACGATAATGCTGAAGAAACTCAGACGTCTAAAGATTCTGATATAATGCAGTACCTACCTAGTGAAATAATAGCAGAATTAGACGAAGAAGCAATCCAAATTCTCAAAACAATCGGGAAAAGTGATTCTGACAAAATTACTGATACAACACATCAAACTGAACTTGACAATACTGCAAGTCTAGACGACAAATTTGAAATGGCTCTTATTGCTTTGTTAGTTCAAGATGAAGCGAAGTCTAAATTTGTTTCTTACTCGTTGGAAGATTTCAAAAATTTATTCAGAGACGCGAAAACGATCAACTCAACATTTACTGTTTCAGAGTTAAAGTCATTGGTCAATTTAACGGACAGAAAGAAACACAAGAAAACAAATTTGAAATCAGAACTTGTAAATATTGTTTCTGAAATCTATGGAAATGGTGACCGTGTAGCGGAACCTCTAAGAACCCCGATGGATTTAAAATCATTAACAAGAAGGCACATTAAAACATGGCCTATAGATGCTGTAAATGTAGCATACGCACAGCTAAACTTTCAAGATTCATTTGAAGCATGGTGTGAAAGTAACCCTTTTAATGGCTCATGGAACATAATAACAGAAACGGGAAACATTCTTAATATACCCCAATGGTACGCACAACCTTCTATGATCAATGGCAAATTTGTTCAACCCATAATAGATCCACACCATTTATTTGTAAATAATCGTAGTAGGTGCTGCTCTAAGGGAATGATTGGAATGGGGATTTACCCAAATAGTTGGTGGAATGTTGCTGAGGACTCGAAAAATAATGGTTCTGGATTATCTATTGAAGTAGCAAAAGAGTTGAGGGATAGGCAAAGTAATAGTTTTGCTCAAGCAACTTTCAGCGAAAAAGTAGAAAAGGTTATGGAAAAGAATGGAAACTTGAATGAAGCAAATTGGTGCTCACTCATTAGAAACTGGTACCATGCAATAGATAATTCAGGTATTCATATAGACGACAGAATACAGATGATGCTGAATATTAGGTCATATCTCCTCACATTCTTGAAAGCAGGACATTTTCCACCACATGGATCTTATGTCGCAGGACTGCCTATAACACAGTACGAAGGGATATTAACCAACATTGATAGAAGACTCCAGCTGTATAACATGACAGGAAATGGGACTTATAATCAAAGGGCAGTGTCCAGCCTTGATTCCGAGACGTTCTTCTCTGGATTTCAGGTAATATTTCAATTTGCATGCATAGTTTAAATTATACTTTCCAAGACCTTAGGCATCAAAGCTTTAAATTTACGCTTTGAATTTTCAAAATTGTCAAAAGTCCAAAGATTCTTCCTATGCCCCAGACATAGGTTGGTCTTACTATGGGAATTTCCCATTGGAATGCAAATATCTGAATTTTCAGAAACTGTTTATTATAATTTTTAAAGTTGTAATACGTTTTAGTTAATAAATCTGTTTGCTATTAATAAAGACGCTCGCCAGACGTAGCAAAATTAATTGTCTGGAGCTTTGTCATCTTTGTTGTAATTTTTGTTGTCTAAAAAATGTATTTAAATTTTCAGCCATCTCTTATGTTAATTTAGTTACAAAAATCAATGAATACAATTACTGATATATAGGAATCTTTATGCATAGTATTTAGTGTATGTTGTGTGTATTGTTTCAGGATTATGACCCAAAAGGAAGTGGAGTGTTGAGAGTTGATGACATCCCTATAGCACTTGGTGCAGCTGTTTACCTTTATAAGCAAAGACTAAATAGCAACAGGTATACTATCTAGCTTTAAGTTTCCAATTACAATCTGTTTTAGTTCTCAAAAAGTTTACATAAGCAAACATGCAGTTTTAAACGTATTAGAGCGTTGTTGTGTTTTCACCGGATTAGACTTGCTGGATGGACAATTTGTAACACGACGGGTATTCTATAGCAGACAGGAACTGATTACTCTTCTGGGGCACCTGAGTCCACTCTTGTTAAGACTTGAGTTCATGTTGCTAGTTGTCATTCAACTGTTTTAGTTTTGTAATTTTATGTTGTCTGTGTTTCGAATAAAAATTTAAAGAAAAACCTTATAAGACAGAGTGTATTTGATGGGACTATTTGAATTTTAAGGGCATATTACAATGTAATATGTCATGTGACCAACGCTGGTTATACAGCTGGTTATACCGGATATCGTCACAAATATTAACTGCATGTTATCTATGGGAAAATATATCGCTCTAATATAATAAAGCATATTTTGTATATTTTTAGAAAATTCTTTATGCGAACATCAGAGAGAGTAAGAGTGTATCCTGTAAATGAACCTGAGAAGGACTCGAATTTGACACTTCAAATGGATATGTCGATTGATAAACCCATACCTCAAACAATTTATCTAAGGTACTAGTAGAAAAGTATATGCTATTTTTCTTATAGGGTTGTTTGCCTTTTCAAGCAAGAATTATGTTTTGCTCTGATTTTTAAATTAAAAGAAATTGCAGATCCAGTTAGGCTTTTCGTTTTTTAAATGTTAATTAATCGCCACAAAAGTTTGTAACTGAGTCCACGTTATAGGTTTTGATTTTCAAAAGTAAAAGTGTCCCAACTAACTATTAAACTCCAGTGTTTAGAATGCCCCATTGTTGCCTCTTTGCTTTTTTCAAAATATCTTTAGTGTTGATTTGGCTTTCCTGTTCTAATTGTTTCGTGATGAGTACTTTTCGTTATTAAGTCTTTGCGTTCGATTTTCGACCTTGAGAGGTTACTCCTTGAAACATCGATAAAGAGCAAATTTGTCCGTGTTTTTTTGTATTGTTTTTCTGAACTTAATCGATATTTTAGTTTTGGTCTCCTTGTATGTTCATTATTCATGCAAAGAACTTGAACAGTTAATTAAGCAATATACAATCAAATACTAAACAATGGTAATTTGATTCCATTTGCAGGTCTCATCAGTTTGACAAGGAAACACGTAAGACAAAAATACCAAAAAGAAAAAGTGGCAATATTTCAGACTTATCCAGATCAGCTAGAGGCGCAGAAGGTGCCCGTTCTTTCCACAAATTTAACGAAGAGAAAATTTTACCACACAGAAGATCAGGAATAGCAGATAATGAACTATTGTAGACTTAAGGATGTTTTAAAGAAAAATTTGTCTATTCCAGACATTGACTTTCGGTATATGTAATACCAAAAACCATTGAACTTTACATTCTTGTACAACACATTAAAGATAAGCTCATTGCTTTATATCACATCCTAAATTTCATGGTAATGTTGTATATAAAGCTCGTCAATTTAAAAAGTACCCATTGCAGATGAGCAATTAGTTTGTAAAGGGTATGAAAAGGATATGTTGGTTAAATCTTTAAAGTTTGTTTTTTTTTGGATAAAAATGATGAAGACTTAATACTAATTTTAAAATGTTAAATTCCTTTTACCTTTGTTTAATTTTTAAGCATTACAGTATCAAATGTGTTGGTTCTGTGTTATGATACATCATTAAATCAATTTCTATGTTCAGAAGGGGTCTTTGGTTGGTTATTCTGAGATTGGTTCGAATCATATGCATATGTATTTTGTCAATACGGGTATTAACGATTAATTTGGATATGCTTTATGTCGACATTTCAAGGAGCAACTTTTCATCAGTAGCATTTAATTCATTATTATCTATTTGCCGAGGTATATTCTTTAATTTATTAACATAATTGATATATGCCTATTCCCGCTTTTTTTCAGTTGATGTGAGTTATTTCCCAGTTACAGAATAATTATCTCCCTTTACAGAAGGTATCTTAATTTTCTTTTAGTCAAAAAGTTTTTTTTATTTTTTCTAAGAGCAAATGTTTATCAGTGGCTTTCAAATTTTAAGGAAATAATACAGATTTTAAAAATTGTGGGGCTTGAAGAAGTTCATAGTTTTTAAAGAAAAATTAAAACCAACTTTTTGCCTATTTGAGTAACCCCCGGGAATCAATGCAAGATACCTGCTATAAAGAGGGGTAACCCTATTAATGGGAAATAACTCACGTTAACTGAAAATAGTGAATACTAGAATAAAGCAACTTTAAATCATAATCATTTTAATGTTTGACATTAACATGAGTGCTTAGCCTTTTTATGTCTGTTTAAGTTCCCCTTATATCTAAAAACACTATTACAAAGTTCACAAACAAAACGTTTTCCTTTGTGCTCTGCATTTACATGTCTCATCAGACCCTCTTTATAGGCGAATGAACTATCGCACTCTTTACATTTGTGTAGTTCATCTGCGTGCTTTGCCGCCATGTGGCCCTTTAAATCCTTGTTATGGTAGAATTGCTCTTTGCATTCAGTGCACTTATACTGTTTTTCCTGTAAAACATTTGCAAACAATTAATAAATAAAGATAATAACAAAAACTACCGAACTAAAAGAATCAAGATCAAGTGTCCAAAGGAAATGACAAAATAAAGCAGACAGTCACACACCGGCGAAATGGAGTACCACAATGGTTGACGTGGTACAGGCGTCTCAAAAGAAATGGTGGTTTGGCCAGGCTTTATATCTTCTTTGTACATGTATCAGAATCTTATTTTCAGTAGATGTCTATAAATTATTAAAACCACAAGATCATTGTACTTACAAGCATACATGTAATAAATATTAGTAATACCATAACAAAACAATTTTAACCAAAGGTCAAAATGTCTATTTAAAAATATCAAAATACCAGACAGACACAGAGAATTGGAAGATCGCAACGGTCCTGACCTGGTAAATTTATGAAATCCATAAGAAAGACTTATGTTTTTAATTCAGCACCCCTCTTTGATATTTGTATCTACTTATTCAAGTGTACTCTCCTTATTTGCCCATTCATTTAATAAATGAAACATGGGTCAGACAAAAATAATTTTAACCTATAACTTTGTAGTAAGTGTACTTACCTGAACATGTTTCAACACATGTGTCCTAAACAAAGTTCGGGATGAAAAGGTTTTTTGGCAATTGTTGCAGATGAAGGCAGGGTTACCATGTTCCTTTGCCTCATGTTCCTTCAAATGGCAGAGTCGTTTGTATCCTCTGCCACAGTTTGAACAGATATATCCTTAAATGTTAAAATGGTAGTTGAAGTTATATGTTTATTTAGCATTCTTTGTGATTTTTTAGAAGAAATTATATTTGCCAGTTTGTTATCGTCTGCAAAGTTTAATTCAGCATCTCATGATTAACACAATTAATGATTCGCATGATGCACTTTGAAACATTATTTGTTTAAATATTTATAAATGTTTTAAAAAAAAATACCTTTATTTTGCACCTTTAGTGGAGTGCTGGCATCAGGAACACTTCCTATTACCAATAGGGATCCATCTATTGCAGACAAATCAGGAACTCCTATGCATAACATATTAAAAAAATAATTACTTTATTAAAAAAGTTCTAAAATGAAATAGTACTAAGATAGGACGTTGGTCAAATAAACATTCAATCCTTTATAGGGACTTTGTTCATCTTTTTGTTTACTAGTCAATGTCCATGTCCAGGATTGATAATTCGGGGATTAGTATTGAATTGTAAGTCATGGGCCAATACAATACAAGACGTCGAGCAGCCCGCTAGTTACGCTGAAGATTTTTCCTATTGTGACATTTTATTTGTGTGCCTCGTATAACTCGCCTACTTATTTGGAATGGAAGTTGCAATAATAAAATTGTTAAACTGTAGAGATACATTCATACTGAGACAATAATTACATTCGTTATGATTTTCTCAGATTCATATAAAAAAGGAAGCAATAAACATGAACAAAGTATAACTTATAACTCTGTAGATCTCCCCAATACTGAATGGTATACAGTTTATAGTATTTTTTTTTATTCGAAGTAATTTTGGTTCAGAAGTTTTAACATTTGTTTGGTGTCTAAAAGTCTTTTGATTTTTAAAATTATCTACTTTTTGTAGAGTCTAGCTTAGAAAGGTAATAACAATAATAATCATTTGATAAACACGTACAAAAAAAACATAACAAACTAATTTAGCCCACAATAAATCAATTCTAGATTCTCAAGTTTCTCCTGTGTAAATGTTTATTAACAATTATTCTACATGTTGTGTATCGCTTAAAACATGCATACACAAAATTCTAGAGTTGTACAATGTTGTGAAGGAATCTAGTATTAAAATTATCATGGCTATTGATAACATCAAAACAGAACGAACAAAAATACCGTTCATTGATTCCAATGATATATCCTGAAAATATACGAAGTTAAACTTTGTTGTACCATACATATGGTTCAAAATAAATTATGCTTTTTGCCTGTTTGCATAGGCGGATCTGGGGGCTTGGGACATGGCCCTCCATTTGGAAAAAAAATGGTTGATTATAAAGGAAATCACTAAAGCGAAAGGATAGAAATAGATGGCAAAAACAATTTATGATATCAAATAGAAGTAATAACTACCGAACGATATTAACCAAATTTTCAAATTTCCATTTCGTCTCCAATGGCATTGTCTTCTTATACATACCAGATAATATCAGTACTGAATTAAATAAAAACACAAAAAATACGACGTATAATGGTCTCCTAACTCAGGAAAACAATATAATACTTTTCTAAATATCGATACGTACAACAACAATGTTTTCTTCTGTGGCAGGGTTTTCTTCCATTGCTAACAAAAAAAGGAAACAACTTTTGAAATACATATAAATACCGTTACTATCATCCCTGTTATCCGTTACTACCATCCTTGGTAATTTTTATAATGCCGTTACTATCATCATCTCCAATTTCTCCCCATGCGAATATACGACTGTACGGGTATTTTACAACTAAAAATACTACATGTTAACATTCCTTAGAAGCATAGGTACAATCTTACCGATATAATAATGATTAAAACACGACAGAAACGCGAATAATAACAAAAAAACGATCTTACCTGTTTTCTCCGTCGCCATCTTGGGATGGTAGTAACGTACGTTACTATCATCAGTTTAATACCAGTGATACATACTAATAAGAGGCAGCAAAGGACAATTTATATAGATTAAACTATTGATATTATTGCATGTCACGTTATTACATAAAATTTTCTTCGTATACCACTGGTATTAAACTGATGATAGTAACGTACGTTACTACCATCCCAAGATGGCGACGGAGAAAACAGGTAAGATCGTTTTTTTGTTATTATTCGCGTTTCTGTCGTGTTTTAATCATTATTATATCGGTAAGATTGTACCTATGCTTCTAAGGAATGTTAACATGTAGTATTTTTAGTTGTAAAATACCCGTACAGTCGTATATTCGCATGGGGAGAAATTGGAGATGATGATAGTAACGGCATTATAAAAATTACCAAGGATGGTAGTAACGGATAACAGGGATGATAGTAACGGTATTTATATGTATTTCAAAAGTTGTTTCCTTTTTTTGTTAGCAATGGAAGAAAACCCTGCCACAGAAGAAAACATTGTTGTTGTACGTATCGATATTTAGAAAAGTATTATATTGTTTTCCTGAGTTAGGAGACCATTATACGTCGTATTTTTTGTGTTTTTATTTAATTCAGTACTGATATTATCTGGTATGTATAAGAAGACAATGCCATTGGAGACGAAATGGAAATTTGAAAATTTGGTTAATATCGTTCGGTAGTTATTACTTCTATTTGATATCATAAATTGTTTTTGCCATCTATTTCTATCCTTTCGCTTTAGTGATTTCCTTTATAATCAACCATTTTTTTTCCAAATGGAGGGCCATGTCCCAAGCCCCCAGATCCGCCTATGCAAACAGGCAAAAAGCATAATTTATTTTGAACCATATGTATGGTACAACAAAGTTTAACTTCGTATATTTTCAGGATATATCATTGGAATCAATGAACGGTATTTTTGTTCGTTCTGTTTTGATGTTATCAATAGCCATGATAATTTTAATACTAGATTCCTTCACAACATTGTACAACTCTAGAATTTTGTGTATGCATGTTTTAAGCGATACACAACATGTAGAATAATTGTTAATAAACATTTACACAGGAGAAACTTGAGAATCTAGAATTGATTTATTGTGGGCTAAATTAGTTTGTTATGTTTTTTTTGTACGTGTTTATCAAATGATTATTATTGTTATTACCTTTCTAAGCTAGACTCTACAAAAAGTAGATAATTTTAAAAATCAAAAGACTTTTAGACACCAAACAAATGTTAAAACTTCTGAACCAAAATTACTTCGAATAAAAAAAAATACTATAAACTGTATACCATTCAGTATTGGGGAGATCTACAGAGTTATAAGTTATACTTTGTTCATGTTTATTGCTTCCTTTTTTATATGAATCTGAGAAAATCATAACGAATGTAATTATTGTCTCAGTATGAATGTATCTCTACAGTTTAACAATTTTATTATTGCAACTTCCATTCCAAATAAGTAGGCGAGTTATACGAGGCACACAAATAAAATGTCACAATAGGAAAAATCTTCAGCGTAACTAGCGGGCTGCTCGACGTCTTGTATTGTATTGGCCCATGACTTACAATTCAATACTAATCCCCGAATTATCAATCCTGGACATGGACATTGACTAGTAAACAAAAAGATGAACAAAGTCCCTATAAAGGATTGAATGTTTATTTGACCAACGTCCTATCTTAGTACTATTTCATTTTAGAACTTTTTTAATAAAGTAATTATTTTTTTAATATGTTATGCATAGGAGTTCCTGATTTGTCTGCAATAGATGGATCCCTATTGGTAATAGGAAGTGTTCCTGATGCCAGCACTCCACTAAAGGTGCAAAATAAAGGTATTTTTTTTTAAAACATTTATAAATATTTAAACAAATAATGTTTCAAAGTGCATCATGCGAATCATTAATTGTGTTAATCATGAGATGCTGAATTAAACTTTGCAGACGATAACAAACTGGCAAATATAATTTCTTCTAAAAAATCACAAAGAATGCTAAATAAACATATAACTTCAACTACCATTTTAACATTTAAGGATATATCTGTTCAAACTGTGGCAGAGGATACAAACGACTCTGCCATTTGAAGGAACATGAGGCAAAGGAACATGGTAACCCTGCCTTCATCTGCAACAATTGCCAAAAAACCTTTTCATCCCGAACTTTGTTTAGGACACATGTGTTGAAACATGTTCAGGTAAGTACACTTACTACAAAGTTATAGGTTAAAATTATTTTTGTCTGACCCATGTTTCATTTATTAAATGAATGGGCAAATAAGGAGAGTACACTTGAATAAGTAGATACAAATATCAAAGAGGGGTGCTGAATTAAAAACATAAGTCTTTCTTATGGATTTCATAAATTTACCAGGTCAGGACCGTTGCGATCTTCCAATTCTCTGTGTCTGTCTGGTATTTTGATATTTTTAAATAGACATTTTGACCTTTGGTTAAAATTGTTTTGTTATGGTATTACTAATATTTATTACATGTATGCTTGTAAGTACAATGATCTTGTGGTTTTAATAATTTATAGACATCTACTGAAAATAAGATTCTGATACATGTACAAAGAAGATATAAAGCCTGGCCAAACCACCATTTCTTTTGAGACGCCTGTACCACGTCAACCATTGTGGTACTCCATTTCGCCGGTGTGTGACTGTCTGCTTTATTTTGTCATTTCCTTTGGACACTTGATCTTGATTCTTTTAGTTCGGTAGTTTTTGTTATTATCTTTATTTATTAATTGTTTGCAAATGTTTTACAGGAAAAACAGTATAAGTGCACTGAATGCAAAGAGCAATTCTACCATAACAAGGATTTAAAGGGCCACATGGCGGCAAAGCACGCAGATGAACTACACAAATGTAAAGAGTGCGATAGTTCATTCGCCTATAAAGAGGGTCTGATGAGACATGTAAATGCAGAGCACAAAGGAAAACGTTTTGTTTGTGAACTTTGTAATAGTGTTTTTAGATATAAGGGGAACTTAAACAGACATAAAAAGGCTAAGCACTCATGTTAATGTCAAACATTAAAATGATTATGATTTAAAGTTGCTTTATTCTAGTATTCACTATTTTCAGTTAACGTGAGTTATTTCCCATTAATAGGGTTACCCCTCTTTATAGCAGGTATCTTGCATTGATTCCCGGGGGTTACTCAAATAGGCAAAAAGTTGGTTTTAATTTTTCTTTAAAAACTATGAACTTCTTCAAGCCCCACAATTTTTAAAATCTGTATTATTTCCTTAAAATTTGAAAGCCACTGATAAACATTTGCTCTTAGAAAAAATAAAAAAAACTTTTTGACTAAAAGAAAATTAAGATACCTTCTGTAAAGGGAGATAATTATTCTGTAACTGGGAAATAACTCACATCAACTGAAAAAAAGCGGGAATAGGCATATATCAATTATGTTAATAAATTAAAGAATATACCTCGGCAAATAGATAATAATGAATTAAATGCTACTGATGAAAAGTTGCTCCTTGAAATGTCGACATAAAGCATATCCAAATTAATCGTTAATACCCGTATTGACAAAATACATATGCATATGATTCGAACCAATCTCAGAATAACCAACCAAAGACCCCTTCTGAACATAGAAATTGATTTAATGATGTATCATAACACAGAACCAACACATTTGATACTGTAATGCTTAAAAATTAAACAAAGGTAAAAGGAATTTAACATTTTAAAATTAGTATTAAGTCTTCATCATTTTTATCCAAAAAAAAACAAACTTTAAAGATTTAACCAACATATCCTTTTCATACCCTTTACAAACTAATTGCTCATCTGCAATGGGTACTTTTTAAATTGACGAGCTTTATATACAACATTACCATGAAATTTAGGATGTGATATAAAGCAATGAGCTTATCTTTAATGTGTTGTACAAGAATGTAAAGTTCAATGGTTTTTGGTATTACATATACCGAAAGTCAATGTCTGGAATAGACAAATTTTTCTTTAAAACATCCTTAAGTCTACAATAGTTCATTATCTGCTATTCCTGATCTTCTGTGTGGTAAAATTTTCTCTTCGTTAAATTTGTGGAAAGAACGGGCACCTTCTGCGCCTCTAGCTGATCTGGATAAGTCTGAAATATTGCCACTTTTTCTTTTTGGTATTTTTGTCTTACGTGTTTCCTTGTCAAACTGATGAGACCTGCAAATGGAATCAAATTACCATTGTTTAGTATTTGATTGTATATTGCTTAATTAACTGTTCAAGTTCTTTGCATGAATAATGAACATACAAGGAGACCAAAACTAAAATATCGATTAAGTTCAGAAAAACAATACAAAAAAACACGGACAAATTTGCTCTTTATCGATGTTTCAAGGAGTAACCTCTCAAGGTCGAAAATCGAACGCAAAGACTTAATAACGAAAAGTACTCATCACGAAACAATTAGAACAGGAAAGCCAAATCAACACTAAAGATATTTTGAAAAAAGCAAAGAGGCAACAATGGGGCATTCTAAACACTGGAGTTTAATAGTTAGTTGGGACACTTTTACTTTTGAAAATCAAAACCTATAACGTGGACTCAGTTACAAACTTTTGTGGCGATTAATTAACATTTAAAAAACGAAAAGCCTAACTGGATCTGCAATTTCTTTTAATTTAAAAATCAGAGCAAAACATAATTCTTGCTTGAAAAGGCAAACAACCCTATAAGAAAAATAGCATATACTTTTCTACTAGTACCTTAGATAAATTGTTTGAGGTATGGGTTTATCAATCGACATATCCATTTGAAGTGTCAAATTCGAGTCCTTCTCAGGTTCATTTACAGGATACACTCTTACTCTCTCTGATGTTCGCATAAAGAATTTTCTAAAAATATACAAAATATGCTTTATTATATTAGAGCGATATATTTTCCCATAGATAACATGCAGTTAATATTTGTGACGATATCCGGTATAACCAGCTGTATAACCAGCGTTGGTCACATGACATATTACATTGTAATATGCCCTTAAAATTCAAATAGTCCCATCAAATACACTCTGTCTTAT